>BQNB010024869.1:0-60252 GCA_026074375.1 Tanacetum coccineum
AACTTCAAGCAGGAAGGAGACGAGACATTATACCAAGCTTGGGAAGGGTATTATGACCTACTATATAAATGCCCCACTCATGACATCAATAGCCATCAGAAGGTAAACATCTTCTATAATGGTCTTGGGACCATGAACCGCCAATTGCTTGACTCACAAGGGCTAATTCCTGGCATGACACCTGCTCAAGCATTAACAGCGATTCAGACTATGGCTGACCACTCCCAAAAGTGGCACGATGGGTCATTCAGCAGAAATATAGAGAGTAGCAGTAATTCCGAAGGAATCGCTTCTATTGTAAACAAACTAGAAAACCTCGGTCGAGACATGAAGAAGTTGAAAGAGAATGTTTACGCTGTTCAAGTAGGATGTCAAATATGCGAAGGAGCTCATCTTGACAAAGACCGCCCTCTCAATGAGGAAGTAAAGAGAGTCGAAGAGGATAAATATGGCGAGTTTAGGCGACCTTCACCTTTTAGTAATGGAACAAAATACCGTGTAGGCCCACCTGGATACTACACACGCATTGACAATCGGCTGTCATTTGGAGAAAAGAGGCCAAGCTTAGAAGAGCTTATGAATTTGGAGACCCAAATCGAGCAGCTAACAAAGGAGTTTCACACAAAAGCTGCCAATGAAATAAACAATTCATCATTTGACCAATGCAAAGTAGTGTACGCCGACAAAAAGACACCCAACGATAACGGACAACATGAGGTATCCTTTAACAATTGTACACAAATTGTTCAAGAAAAAGTCGCATCTTCAAAAGTCTTGCCATGTCAACTTCCACCAAAAGAGATAAACCCTGGAAATTTTACTCTTCCATTCACTATTGGAAGTTTAAATTTTTATGTTATGGCAGATTTAGGCGCCAGTGTTAATGTCATACCCAAGTCCATGTTCGAACACCTAAAACTAGCTCAACTAAAGAAGACTGACATGCTAGCTGAAATGACAGATATGACGAAAAGATCTCCTATCAGAATAGTTGAGAACATCCTTGTCAAGATCGACAAGTTTTTATTCCTATCAGACTTCATGGTTATGGATATGTTAAACACTCGTAATGAAACTATGATTCTTGGGAGACCATTTCTAGCAACCATTCATGCCGAAATAGATGTATTTAATAAAGAAATCTCCTTAGGAAATGGAGGTGACAGAGTTACCTTCGCTATGAACAAAAAGATTCATAATTTCACAACCCCCATAGGAGAGATTTATATGATAAACTCAACCTCTAACAAAGAGTATACCTTTCATACTTCATCAGATGCATCATCTAGAGTTGAGCAAACTAACGATTTGCATAATGAGAACAATTATTGTAATCAGGAGCAAGGATGGAGTTGTAAAAAGCCAAGAAAACTTAAATTTAATATAAACCTCCCTAACACACACTTCTGTAAATCGGTTAAACAAATTCTAAAGGGAGAACTCAAATTTTAGTCGACATGTAACCCAAACATAAGGGGGTGTAATGGAGGTCCGGAGATTTATGGAATGGATGAAGAAGGAGTTATAAAAAAATGGTACTGTTACCATGATGATGATAGGAAAAGAATAAATGGGGGAGGTTTATCACTTCCTGAGTTCTTATTAGTAAAATACGGAGAAACCCAAGAGAAAGAATTGATATAGGATGATAGGTTTGAGGAATGGTGTAATAACAATCCAAACACTCCAACTTCAAGGTTTACCACCGTCCAGGAAAATCTCAATCCTAGACCGAAGGACTACCCTTTCAAGGATTGGCTATTGATAAAGGTAGGACACACGAATGTAAGCGAACCAGTAAAGAAAACCCTACTTAAAACATGGCTAATTGATTGTTTTCAAGAAGATCCAGTAAAAGACCCGCGAGAAAGAAGTTTTGACGACTATAAGTGGATGTTCGATCTCGAAGTTGACCAGTTAGCAGACGAATATGAATTAGGCATAAGAAAGAAAGGACATATGCTAGATGATATATGGGAAAATTGTAAGAAAGTACAAGGGGATAATACCTATCGTGGCATGATCAAGAATCAGAAGAAGAGGAAAGGCGACAACTTAGGATCAACATAGAAGAGTATGACCCACCAATGGTCCACGTAGAAACTTTCAAAATAAAAAGATACTCGTTTGACACTGGCTAAAATTTTATTTGTGTCACTAAAGAATTAATGGATTCCTTACCATTGGGAAGAGAAAACGGGTCGAGATTCAAGGATATGATCCGTAAGGAAATAGACAGTGGAAGAAGGATCTACAGAAAGACGTAGAACGTCTTGAGTCTAACTTAAAGACTCAGTAATAAACAAAAGTGCTTGTCGAGAGACAACCCGTCCTTTATTTTCTGCATTTTAGTTGCTTTTTGCTGGTTTCTTTCTTATTTTGCAGGTTTTATCTATAAGGAAGTGGAATTCGAGGTCTCGTCGACTCGTTTTCATGTGGTAGCAAGGTTCTGTCTGGGCGTAACCACATTGGTTACGCCATAATAGATATCATTACGGCGTAATGTCTCTAGTTAGTTATACCGTAACCTTCTTAGTTTAAATTTCCAAAATTTAAAAACCACATGTTTACGGCGTAACTAATCCCATTGTTACGCCGTAAAACCTTTTCTGAAACCAAAAATTAGTTTGAAACCTTTTCAAAAACCGGATAAGTAAATGAACTTTGTGGGTATGTTCTCTGGAAACCCTCACGAGACTTCACTCATCCACTTGGGCCACCAAGTGGTTTAAAAGGCTTGTTGCATACGCTAAATGCAACCGTGATTCCTACGAAAGTGAGTTAGAATTTAGTTTATATTTATCTATGAACGTTTAATGCTTGTTGTTGTTTAGTGATTTAAGGGGAAACGAGGTTGTTCTATAGACATTTTGCAAGAATTCATCTCTTGCAGTCATCATTCGAAGAGGAGAGCAACGCTCAGGGGAGTCTTTTGTTTTAATTCTACTCTTATTTCGTAATTTCATTTCCTTAAATGTACAATAGGGACATTGTACAAACCAAGTGGGGGGATCGGATTAGAATTACCACCTGACCTATATTTGCCTTCGATTTTCTAGTTTTCTTTGAAAAATGGTGCCAATTTAAAAAAATTTGACATGTTTTTCTTACTGAACTAGATTTAATCTTTTCTGAGCACACTATTATCCCATAATTAAATTGGTGAGGTTAAGCCTAATATTCTATTTCCATTTATTATACAAAAGTCCACCAAATATATGAGAGTGCCGATAGTATTGTAGACTTTAGAACTTGTCCTGCACATCTTGTCAAGACCTAATTGGTTAGTTGGAATAGACAGTTTAAGAAAGCAACATCTTAGGAAATTACCCAAAAAGCCTATGTGTGTGTGTTTATCGACTTGTCACACTGACTTATTGACCTCCCTGTGTAAAAACTTTGTTGCACTCAGTATTAGTGCAAAATACCCCTAGATCACCTTGTTAAGCCAATCTCTGTTTAAACCCTATATGTTTCGTTACACCATTTCGCCTTAGCCTACCCTGTAGTCTTTATTCTCTTTATGTAGAAATCTCTGGCTACTTTCGGGGGAATGGGTATGAGAATTTTATGCATTCGTGGAAGACCTATCATTAATGATCTATAAAGACCCCCATGTATCATCACTTTTGATATTGCTTATCTCAAGTGGGGGGATGTGCGTATTATATCAAATGCTGCAAGGGCAATAATAAAAAGATATAAAATCCTGTAGCATTTGCATGTTTAAAAAGAAAAGATGGTGCAACTATAAGCCATCTATGTGATAAAAAAAATTTAAAGATGGTGCAACTATAAGCCATCTTAATGATTTTGAAGAATGGAGCTAGTAGCCCATTATTGAAGATCAGATTTCCGAACTTAGACTCTTGGACTTATGGATAGACAGTAGCTAGTTATGACAACTTTAGATTACTTTAGACTATTTGTTTCGTGTTTTTATTTAACAACAATTATTGTGTATCCTGTGTCTTATCCTACCCTATATCGTTCTACATCCCGACCATTAGTTTTGCTCGAATGAGGGATTTGATTGCAATCATGTATGTCTATTCCATCATTATGGATGTGTATATGTAATTTTGTCGCCCTTGTTGGTGTAACGCTTTTGGAAAAGGATTGCGGGATGATTCACCCATAAACCTGTTTTTCACCCATGTGGCCTTTAAAACTGTTTAGACCCTAATTCTAGTTGGTGGATACTTGTGTACTTTCCAAGCTTATGATATGATACATGCTATGACTGTGCAATTGAGTAATCACCCAGAAATGAAACACTTAGCTTAGTAATGAGTGTTGAGTGTTTTCGATCCCCTTTTCATGACGTGTTTGGCTCTGGTATTTTCTAGCATAAGTAACTTATAAATTCATTTCTTCGAGTTAAATTGGGGAAATCTTTTTATGAATTATTCTAAACGGTTCTACTTGAGGGCAAGTAGAAGTCAAGTGGGGGGATATTTAATAACATTAAATAGTTAATACATTTTAATATCAAATTCCCTATAAAAATGCTTATAAATATGTTGTAAATGTCTAAAAATGTTACTTAATTGATTATATTTAGTTTTCAGGGACCAAGTGAGCATTTTAGCAAAAGACGAGGGATTTAGACATGAAATGCACTAAAGTAAAGAGTTCAAGGCAGTTTACGACGTAACACCCCCGAGGGATTACGTCGTAACATATACTAATGAAGTAATGAGTCATCACACCTTTTACGGCGTAAAGCATCACATACTATATGCCGCAACATTCAAATTTACAGGGGATGGCTTATCCGAGTCAGCATTACGGCGTAACATAGGCGACAAGGTTACGTCGTAACATCATTTTAGCCTAGAATTAGAAGCTTACGTAGCAGGGTTACGGCGTAACATAGGCGACAAGGTTACGTCGTAACATCATTTTAGCCTAGAATTAGAAGCTTACGTATCAGGGTTACGGCGTAATGTCTCACAAGGGTTACGACGTAACAGTTTCGATTTATATAATTAGAGCACTCGTCCGGCTCATTCAGCATCACTCACTTCCACAACTCACAACACAGTTCCAAAGGGGGTGAACAAAACCTTCGAAGTCTGAAGCATTTCATTAGAAGTCCAAGGGAGAAGTCACTCTACACATTTCTTGTATTTAATCGTTCATAACACTCACTGTAAGAACAATGATGATTCAATCCATGTTTATGTTCATTAATTCTTGCATTTTTGTTACTATGAGCGGCTAAGCACTCTAAGCGCTGGCCTAACCATGTATTTACTATTGATATGATTATGTTTCCTGTTCAATTATGGTTCTATTAGATATCCTTATACCCTTTCATTGATCCTTGTGTTCAATTATGGTTCTATTAGAGGGTGGCTTAGATCTTGTTAATATTGATATTAGACTTACCATGTTGAACCTGAGATTAGCGGGGTACTAGAGTGGCTTGGCACCTATCCTTAGTGTAGGAATTGACCAAATTACCGCCTTCTCCATAATAAATACTTAAAAAATTCAGAAACTCTTTCAGAGGGGGTTAAGAATCGGTTTAGATTATAGATTGGTCTTAAGGGTAGTTGGGAACTAACTACTACGAACTTGGATGCCCTACTCGTGTGATCGTAGGGGAATGTGGGATCGCAGAGTAAGTATAGGACAGACCTCAAATGCTAATTTGGGTCTGTCGATATTAGAACCACTAATGGAACTTATAATTGAACATTGCATAGGAAAATGTAATCATAGCATTAGTAACGAAATAGTTAGGCTAACACACTTTTCTCCTTGAATACTTCTATTAATTTATTTTATTGCATTTACTTTCCTGTAGTTATTAAAAACAACTTTAAAACCATTTTCAAACGTGACATAATCAAATTAAAACTAGTAAACCTTAGCTCTTGGGACGACCTCGGATTTACCAAACAATTGCAATATATACGATCGGGTTCTGTGCTCGTTAGTGCATGTATCGGTAGATGAGTTTTATAAATTTAAAACTTGGCAATAAATTATTTAAAACAATTTTACGCATCATGTCACAAAGCTATCAAACCACAAGAGAACTTAGAGAAACACCCCTACTTTCTTAACTTCAAACCGCAACACACAAAGAATCAAAGCATTTGGATTTTGTGACTTCAAAATACAAACAAGAGTGTTTATAAGGCATTAATGAGTGATCCTAAGCATATTATTCACAAATCCAAAAACACAAACACATCCTATGGATATTTTGATCAAAATCGCACATATAATCATTCCTAGCAAACACATGGATTTATTTATAAGCAAAATTAGGTTAACATTAGCTTAAGCATACCCTAAGCATCAAAAGCCCTAAGGTTAATTGACCTCAATCACAACTTTAATCTTATGAACCCTAAATCAAATTTAAAAGATATTGAGTGATTAAGAACAAATTAAACCAATTCCTTTTAATCTTATGTTGTTAAGATGATTATGAAAATGTTTCTAGTTTTACCTTTTGTGAGAAAAACACTTGATGATCTTGATATAAGGGGTGCAAGCGGTTTGAGGGTGAAAGAAAAGTATGGGTATGTTTGGTGAATGACAAACAAACCGCCCTTTGGTGGTATATTTGACAAGTTTCAAACTTAGCAAAAATAGCCCCTAGGGTTCTAATTGCTTAGCACTTTCCTTAGACAACTTTCCTAAGGCTTGTTTCACTTTGGAAATAGTCAACTTTGCTTTGTGTAGTTTCTAGCTTAAAGATATTAACACACACTTTGCAGTCCCTAAAGTTTGAACATCTAAAGCCCCTAAAGTTAATAGATTAACTCCCCTTCAAATAGTGATCTGTCATTATAAAAAACTTTATCCATTTATTATGTGATTTATTTTGAAAGACCATTTTAAAAGATTATTTGTTATCACTTTCTCCCCCTCGAACAAAGACCCGTCTTCTATTTAAAGAGTTGTGGTCTTTGTTAAAGTGGTCGAATTATCTTTTTAAAACTTTTTGTGATGACTGAAAAGACCAATTCTTTTTTAAAGACAACACTTTTCACCAATTATAAAAGAAGATTTCTCTTCTTTTAAAAAATAACTGCACTGACACGTGCACTTATTTTGTGAGACAACCTGGGTTATGTAGCAAGGTATACACAAACCTTTTGCATGAACATGAAGTAGTTCATACCCGAGAAAATTAATTTTCCGTTGAGAGGATAAGTTATCTTTTTGGCGATATACTTTCCTTTAAGATGATGATCGGGTTACAATCTGAAATAATTGTAAACCATTTGAAATGTTTTGAAAACATTTATAACTTCTGCTCGAACTTTATGTACAGCCCAGTGTCATTATTGAATGACATTTTTAAGGCCGTAAATATTATCGATTTCAGAAGACATGCCAAGAACCATATTTTTTTGTATTTTTTGATTTTATAATTTTGTATTTGGTTTTTGTTGTTTTATATTTTTGTATTTTCTTTTTATAAAAAATTTCTAAAAAAGGAAAATCTTTTTGCGTTTTTGTTTGTTTAATTATTTACATGGGATACATGAAGAGTTTCCACCATTACTCTTCGTCAGATTCTTCAAGACTTTTTAATGTTTCCGGAGACATACTTTTCATTCCACGTCGGCTGAGTAGAATTTTAAATCTTTCCCTGGCCAATCTTTGGTGAATATGTTCGCCAGCTGATATTATGTCTTGACAAAATAGAGCTCAACCACACCATTCTCTACTTGCTCTTTGATGAAATGATATATGACATCTATGTGCTTGGATCTTGAGTGTTGGACATTGTTGCAACATAGAGCAATGTCACTCTTGTTATCACAATACGAAGGTATTTTATTGAATGCAAACCCATAGTCTGTCAGTTGTGATCGCATCCATAAGATTTGGGCACAACATCTAGATAGGGAAATGTATTATGCCTCTGTAGTTGAGATATAAGTTCTCTTCTATTTCTTTGAAAACCAGCTAACTAATCTGTCGCCCAAGAACTGTGCACAGCCAGAGGTACTTCTTCTAGTGTCATGGCACCCGGCATGATCAGCATCTGCATAAGCTGTTAGTGCAATTTCGGTATCCTTTGAATACCAAAGACCCATATTGATGGTTCCTTTGAGGTATCAAAAGACCTGTTTTATTGCAATTAAGTGCTTTTCGGTAGGCTTTGTCTGATACCGGGCACACATGCATACAACAAATACTAGGTCGGGTCTACTAGATGTAAGATACATAAGGTAGCCGACCATACCTCGATAACGAGTAGGGTCGACTGGTGTCTCTTGTAGATCTTCATCTAGTTTGGTTCTCTCCACCATTGGAGTGTCAATCGGGTCACTAGATTCCATAACGTATTTTTTAATTATTTTGAGAGCATATTTTAATTGGTTAATAAAGAAGCCTCTGGGACTTTGAGAAATTTGTAATCTGAGAAAGAAAGACATTTTGCCCATCATTGACATCTTAAATTTTGAACTCATTATGTTTGAAAATGTGTCACAAAGATCAGGATCAGTTGAAGCAAAAATAATATCATCTACGTAAATTTGTACCAGTAGGATATTTTTTCCTTCTTTCCTTGTGAACAATGTTGGATCAACAACACCTTTTGAGAACTCTTGGGAGAGTAAAAACTTTGACAGCAGATCGTACCAAGCGCACGGAGCCTGCTTTAACCTGTAAAGATCCTTCTTCAGTTTGTACACGTGCTTGGGATGATCTTGATCTACAAACCCCTCAGGTTGACTGACATAGACCTCTTCTCGTAGCACACCATTCAAAAATGCAGTCTTGACATCAATTTGGTAGACTATCATATTCTTGTAGGAGGCATTCGCAACAAAGATTCTGATGGCCTCTATCCGTGCAACCGGTGCGAACGATTCTTCAAAATCAATTCCTTCCTCCTAACGAAAACCCTTAGCTACCAACATAGCCTTATCCATCTGGTATTTTAATACGCCACAAATTTCATCTAACTTCACATTTTGAATATCCACTTAAGGTTAATTAGCATGATATAATTTGGATGAGGTACTAGCTCCTATACTTGTAGTCGTTCAAATTCATGAATTTCGTATTGCATGGCTTCAATCCAGCAAGATTCTTTCAATGCTTCTTTGTAGTTCTTGGGTTCGACTGAATTAAGGAAAGCATCAAAATAGCATCACATGGCATCAGTTTATAGTTGGCGTGTTGTTGAGACCGGTCAAGAAGGATTGCTAATGACATTGTCCAACGGGTGATTCTTTGTCCATTTGATGAGATGTTTAAATGGTTCATTGGCTAGATGCAAGTTTGATGGAATGATATCCCTTGAAGATGATTCCTAAGAGCTTAGTTCTGGAGTGAAGATATTTTGGAAAGGATCATTATCAAACTGTGCATTTTCTGTTTCTTGTATCTATTCTTCAACACCTGGATGAATGACTAGAGATTGTGTTTCATTGATTGTTGTTGAAGTACTAGCAGATGGTGCATCTTGATCAATTAAGGTTGATGAAGGTGTATCGGTTATATCAGCAGGAATGGGAGCTGCACCGAGAGGCACACGAGATACAACACTTGGCGACGGCTGAAAGTATTCATCGAACATAGGTTGAAACAAAATATCCTAGTCTTTCTTAGTTGGTGGAACATATGGTGTTAAGGAAGATGGGTTTTGCAAGATTCCTGAGCATATGGAGCCAGGAGTCATAAGTTGAAGCTCGGGTCCTAAACTGAATTGTTCAGAAGCCATTGTCGTCAGCTCATCAAATTCAACATGAATAGTTTCCATGATCAATCTTGTCCATTTATTATAGATTCGGTATGCTTTCTTTGCGAGAGAATAGCCAATGAAAATACCGATATCAGCTTTTGGTTTTATCTTTCCCAGATCTTCACTGTCATTAGTAGGATAGCACAGGGCACCAAAGACATGAAAATACTTTAAATCTGGTTTTCTATCATGTAAGAGCTCATATGGTGTTTTGTTGTGACGAGAACGTATGAGGGATCGGTTCTAGGTGTAACAAGCTATTGCCACTGCTTCTGCCCACAAAAATAATGGTGCCTTTAAAAATATCAACATAGTACGAGCAGCTTCTACTAAAGTTTTGTTTCGCCTTTCGACAACGCTGTTCTGTTGTGGAGTGCGCGCAACTAATTTTTGGTGAGAAATCTCGACATCTTCATAATAGTTCTTCAGTGTCTGATTAACAAACTCTGTTCCATTATCTGTTTAAATATTCCTGACAGTTGCATTGAGACGAACTTGTACTTGCTTCATAAATTTGATTATGAACTCAGGAGTTTCATCCTTTGATCGTAAGAATTTAACCCATGTGAACCTCGAATAATCATCCACGATGACTAAAATGTACTTTTTCCCATTGATACTCTCAACACGCATTAGACCGCAAAGATCCATGTGTGAAAGGTACAGTTTCTCTTGGATGTTGTTTTCATATTTGGGTTTATGGGTATGTTTCTTTCTTTTCCCTAATGAACACGCATAACGCAAGTGGTCTTTTTTGTATTTCAATTTGGGCAAACCTCTAACAAGACCTTGTTTAGCCAGTTCATTAATAGTATCGAAGTTTAAGTGAGACAACCTTCGATGCCATAACCAGGATTTGGTCTTCGAAGCTTTGGACAAGAGACATATTGGAGATGACTTCATCATATCTTCCAGTAAAAGTGTGTATAAATTTATGCCCCTTGAGCCCGTAAGTAGATCAACGCCCTCTAGATCACGAACAAAGCAGGTGTGTTTTCGGAATGCTACTTCAAGATCAGAGTCACAGAATTGACCCACTGAAAATAAATTGTGTCCAAGCCCCTCTACATAATAAACCCTAGAAATTGTGACATTCATATATGATAATCACCATACCCTATAATTGCCGCAACTTGATCATTTTCGAATCTAACGGTTCCCATAAACTTGCTAACAAAATTGATGAGCTGAGAGCATTGCCAAGTCATATATTTTGAGCAACCCGAGTCCAAGTACTAGAGGATGATTTATACGACCTGCGTTGGAAACAGGAAAAAGATAGAGAGTTTAAAATATTGGATCCCCAATTTTTGTTGGGTTTCGAGTTGTTAGAAATCCTAGATTCTACAATCCTAGGTTTACTACTCGAACCTACATTTTTTGTTTCATTAGGTTTTCCTTGAGATACTCTACTAGTTGGTATTTTCGTAATTACTTTTATTTGAACTGGTTTCTTAGGAGGCACTAATAGAGTGGAAGTGATTCTAGTTAAAGGGCACTTAGTTCCATCTATAGTGAAAGTCTATCATGTTGGTAATTATCTGTGTCCAACATTAGTAAACACTTTACCAGTAGGTTTCCATTTATTCTTTTTATTACTCTTATCAGATTTAGCTCTAGTATGCGAATTTACGTCATTCAAATAATCAACAACACACATATCATGATTTGCCGAAAATAAACCTTCATTACATGTAGAACACACAAATTCAAAATTCTCATTTAATACAACATGCTTAGTACTTGCATTACAAATAGAAACACGATTCATGTTATTTAAGCTAGGCTTGACATTCCTAGGGTGGTCTTCTACTTTGTTATTCTTCTTGTTGCTACTTGATGTTCGCGAGATCCTATTGTTCCTTGTATTGCCTTTAGGATTTGATCCGCTAGCATTAGTAGAACTGTTTACTCCTGTAGAAGTCAACAAAGGGTTGTTAGTAGTCTGATTACTATGTGCTTCTACCAGTTTTTGTATGTTACTTATTGATGTACTAGGCTTTGCAAACCTAACTTCCCTATTCTTGTTCATTGGTGTGATAGCAATCAATTTATCACTATCGTTTTGAGAACTGGGACATGTAGCACTAACATATATTAGCAACTTATAAATTCGTGTTGTAAACTTACAAGCATAGTCTAAAGCATTATCTGAATGTTTCAAGGCTTTAGCTTGTTCTACAATATCACAGAGTGTGTCAGCATGTTCTTTTATTTGTTTAAGATAATATACATGAGCTTCCTTGTTTTTCCTAAGTTTAGGAGAGAGTGGTTGCAAATCTAACTTATACATCCCTGGGGCAATCACATTCGAATTATTTACTGGTACAGTAGAATCAAACATACTTTTTCCTTCCAACGTTGCAATGTGTTCTTTCAACTTGCTAATTGATGTGTTTTTTGGCTTGTAGTTGAGCTTTTAAATCGTTTATTTCAAAAAATGCAGGAAATTCAAGAGCATCCTAGTTGTTGCATGGTTTGTCATGTTGAAAACTTTTTTTACTTTGTGTTACTTTAATTTCAAGAGAATACAACATTTTTCAAGTCTTGAACATCTATTTGAAAGTTCATCATAAATAGCTTTTTCAACCATATCTTTCATTTTTGAAAGATCAGCCTCAAGTTTGACACACCTGCTGTACTCATCAATATAACTTTGTTTCATTTCAGCATATTTAACAAGATCATCATAAGAATGTCATCATAAAAGAGTGCACAGCAGTACACACAATATCTTAAGAAATAATTTTGCCCCAAAAACGTTAAATTTTCAATCAAGAGTTCTTTCTTTCAATGTTAAAATACTATCTTATCTACAGAACATTGGTTCAAAACCTCGGTTTTCCATTGTTGAAAAATTACTTTCATTTCTAAACTTTCTCTATAAAACCTAATTCAGATATCTAGCAATGATTCCTCTTTGAGATTTTGACAAAATGAAATAACAACTTTTTCCTCAAAAGCCTTCTAATTGTTCAAATCCCCAAGTCCCTTCATTCTACCTAGTAATTGTGGTTCTAACTTTTATTACTTTGTCAAAATGACCTTTTGCTTTCAAAGATTTTTTGACCATACTATATTCTTGGAAGTTATGAGGAATATAATTTGAACCAGGTTTTGTTGACCTGTGTTTGTTTCAAAACTGTTTTATTGAAATTGGTAACCAAAATGCTTGTTCTACAAATAGTTGTTTTTAGGAACAAAATGTTTATACAATTCATTAAGTGAACCATAATCAATGGGACTCTTTTCTCTTTCATAATCGGATTATTTTGTTTCTCATTCATTTTTAGCCTAGTTGTTTCAGCTAAATCTAAAGTCTCTTCAGAATCAATCACAGACAATGGATCATGTTTCTTAACTAAGGTATCTCCACAATACAACACAGGTTGTTTTCGCTGAGCTTTTGTATGATACAAGGGATTTTGATAACCAAGAGCCGTTTTGTGATTTTCATCATAAAAACTTGAGGTTTCGTTAACATATGTATCGTTTGCACCGTTTGACCTTGTTTGTAAACAATGTTTTTAAGAGCTTTCTTTTTCATTTCCAAATCAACAATTTCATCAATGTATTCATCTTGTTTTTCTTTAGTTTCCTTTTTTAAAATTTCAATGGTTGTTGACAAATTCTTGTGACTTTCAACATTTACAGAAAATTACAATTTTAATTTTTGAATTTGTGTTTCAAACTCGGCAAACTTTGCATTTTGATCAACGATTATACCTCGCATTTGAGAATAATTATATTTTTCACGGTCATTTAAATCAAATTTATGTCTTTTTTCAAAAATTTTGACCATTTCCTTATATCGTTTAAGCTCAGTGGTTAATGATTCATTTACAGTCTTATTCTCTTGATTAGCCGCATTGCATTTTGCTACTTGATTAGACATTTATTCTATTACAGACATTATCATTGCATCTTGTTGTTCAGAAGAAGTAGTATCTTGAACAACTTCACTTTTGTTTTCTTTCATATATTGATCATAAGAAATAACATTGTTGTCACTTGTCATGTCATTATTTGAACTGTCAACAAAAATGGGTTGTTCAGAATACTACATCTCTTGAACACTTTGATCAATCACATTAGTATTTTGATAAATGTTGTAATTGTGTGCCTCAGAGAGAACATCTGAATCATAAGCCAAGAGTTTGGCCATGAGGACTGCACTTGCCGCTGGAGCTTAGTTTGAGTCGAATGCATTAAGATCATCAGTCTGGAAGATAGTAGTTGTTGGCAATGTATGAGTGTCTGGGACTAAATCAACTATGTCCCCTGTATCTGCCAAGAATGTAAGATGTTCTTCATCTAAAATAACCCCTGCTTCCAAAGCTTAAGCTATCAACATATTTTCCTTAAACCATTCTGAATTCTTTGGCCTCTTTGGTTGAGTACACTGTCTTGCCATATGACTTTTACCCTTACAGTTGTAACATCGATTAACCTTTGCTATATTAGTTCCCATATTTCTATTAGCCCATGTTCCAATAGCAGTACCCTTTGCTCCACTACATGCATAACCCTGATTTTGTCATCCTTATTCTGCATTGTGACCCTGCCATCTTGAATACTAGCTTGGTTCCTCAGATTAGACAAAGTCCTAAGTTGATTATTGGTAGGTGGATATCAGGAGGCGAATGTTGTGCTAATGAATTCCATTTCTTTGTTTAGACTGGCAATTAGATCATTAGTAGGAAGAAATGATGGTATAACAAGCCTCGAATTAAGTTATGGAAATACTATTGGTGATTGTTGTTGAACAGCTGGTGCTTGATATGTTTGTTGATGAACCACTAGTGCTTGATGAACAACTAGTGCAGAGTATAATTGCTGATGAACTGGTGCTTCATATGGTTGTAGTTGTGGAAGATATGTGTAGAATTGTTGTTGAGGAATTACTAAAGACTGTGGATGGTACAGAGGTGGATTGTATTGAGGTTGATGATTGTTGTAGTATGGAGGTATGTTGTAGGTATTCGCAACCAAGGCAAGAGGACAGGAAATTGTTGTCTCATCATACGAACTTCATTAGCATGGACCTCATGTTGCCTTAGATATGCATATAGTTGATCAAAGCTTGACTCGTGCATATCCTTTGCTAATTTGACATCAATCACAAACTTACTCCATTCTGGCTGAAAGTTATTCACAAACTTACTATTAAATTGAAGTTTTTTCATAGTCATCCCAATCGTGTTCATGTCATTAATCAGCTGAGCAAATCCCAAGTAATACGAGTGAATTGTTCTCCCCTTCTTAGATGTGAATCGATCAAACTCATTATACAACTTTGATTCTCGTTCTTGCAGTGAGAGTTCTGTTCCTTCTATAAGTAGCTTGACTTTGTCCCAAATCTCCTTAGCAACTGTGCGATGATTCACAAGAGTATAAACATCTGGTGGTAAACCCTAAAGAACAATATTAGTTTCTTTTATGTCACATGCTTCACGTATCTTCTCTTTTTCTGTGAGATCCTCGAAAGTTCTGTCTCTTGTGAATGCAGGTGTAGTTGGAGTGGCAGTTACATCGACCGTTCCAAACTAAAATAGACCATTGATGACTGAGTCATAAAGCTCTTTACCATTTTCCTTACCTCGTATATAGAGTAGCATAGGACTCTGCCATGAGTTATACTCACTCTTTTCGAGCATAGGATGACGGTTATTAGCTCCTGCTGCAATAACGTTCTCTAACATAGTAGACATTTTGAATTGATTGATGTGTGCAATGATATTATAAGATTGTTTTAATGATTAGTGAGAGTTTTGTAATTATGTTGTTGTCTTAAGCGTTTTTTATTTGTGTTTTGTTGTTGCAATTTAAGTTTTTGAGTTCACCAAAAGTTCTAGTCAAATCGCCTGAAGCTAAGGTCAAACCGCCTGAGCAAAGGTCAAATCGCCTGATGAATATTAGTCAAATCTCCTGACAAAACTTTATCAAATCGCCTGATCAAAAGTGAACAAATCACGGGATTTACTAAGTCAAACCACTTGAAAGTTGATCTCAAACCGCTTGATTCACTTAGTCAAATCACTTGAAATGTTAACTCAAATCGCCTGAACAAGTGTACTCAAATTGCTTGAATTATTAGATCAAATCGCTGGACAAATGACCTCAAACCGCGTGAATTGTTGGATCAAATCGGTGGACAAATAACCTCAAATCGCGTAAATTGTTAGATCAAATCGCTTGACAAATGACCTCAAATCGCGTGAATTGTTGGATCAAATCATTAGATAAATGACCTCAAATCGCGTGAATTGTTGGATCAAATCGCTTGACAAATGATCTCAAATCACTTGACTTTACTACTCAAACCGCGTGAAGTCTTAGGTCAAATCGCCTGAGTACCTCGTCAAACCACTTGAGTGATATACTCAAATCGCCTGAGTACCTGGTCAAATGGCGTGATTACTTGATCAAATCGCGAGCTTCAAAGGTCAAACCGCGGCCTTTAAGGCTCAAATCACGCGATTTTGTAAAAATACCAACGAGTTCAAACACCTAAAAACCATGATTTTTAACGTTTTTACCTGAAATGTTTTGCAAAACTAAGTATATCTAACATAAAGATCATAACTTTAACATTTTTATTATCAAATTTTTGGTCACTTTAATTTTCGAGTATAAAGCTTAAAAACACTAGCTTTCTTAGATTTTTACAAGTAAAACGCACACAATCAACACATAATCATCCCATGGCGACTGATACCAATTGTAGAATAAGTCTTACTCACACACCAAGAAGATTAAGATAGAGTCTAAAGAGAGAGAAATAGGTGGTTAGCTTTCTAGAGAGAAAGAAAGAAATACATATGATAACTAGAAAACCAACACCCTCTCTATGTGTGGAGAGGGTATTTATGGTATCTTACAAAGGTTAGGGCATTGGACTATCCATGGGTAGTCCATGGTTGACCCGATTTCTTAATTAACTATTACATGTTTGACTACGAGCTAAGACCTAATATTCTGGTAGTGAGCGAGTCTTTTCTTGATTCCTAACAATAAGTATTTTAAACATTTTGTGCAAAACATATTGTCCAGATTTTCACACTAAACATGATACTTATGTTTAAGCCCTTTAAGTTTTGTTTGGGAAGCTGGGCCTTTTAAACGTTTTTTAGCTAAGACCTAGACTTAAACTGGAAGACTTGAATCAACTAACGAGGTTAAGACTAAAACAATCTGGGTAAAACTTTCTAGAAATTCTCAGCTCTGACATCTGTGTGTTGTTTAGTACTTTTGGACCCTTTAAAGTTTGAATCATAATGTAAGGCTTACATTTTTAGAAAGACAACTCAAAAACCTTCAATCTATGACTTGGAATGGACTATTTTTAGTATAAAATGAATGAGTTATGGTCCTGAGAAGTCTGTTGTAAAACTGTTTATAGAAAACTGCGTTGATTTTCTAAGTTTAAATACATAGTAAACTTGATTTTTCACCACATTTGGAACTTGTTAAACCTTAGACACAAGTATATAACGGTGATAAAAAGTTTATAAAACTCGTATGCATATAGTTCACTTCATATTGTAAACCTAAAGCGCCTTATTATTTAATTAGGTCGCGGTTATGATACTTTGACTCGATTATACACGTACTACTACTGAATCACCTATTTGCTTGAGGTGAGTTTCATAGCCCCACTTTTACTTGTTTTGAACTACAACTTTTTACTTGTTTTGAAATACTTGGGGTGAGAATACATTGCTTGCTTTTACTTACGGACACAAGTACTTAAAACTTTTACGTAATGCCTAAGTTTCCCTATTGCCATGAAGTCCTCACTATCATGAACCGTTAATTACTTTATATAAGCGTAAATGTTGTGAGTATATCTATTGTGGTTGACAAGCCCCGTCCGGGTATACAAAAATTAGCTACCATGTGAAACGGGGAATTTCATTTGAGGAACTTTAGGTGTATGGCAAAGCACCTAGCGGGGCAAACTTGTAACAACTTGAACTTGGGTTAAGGATTCGGTGTCATGATCTTAGTTCAATACTAATACTTTTTGTGTAATATTGTATTCGTTATAATAGTCACATACACTCGGAAAGCTTGTGGTCCACATTGACATTTTACTTAAACCTATGAAATCACCAACTTTATGTTGACGCTCTAACATGTATTTCTTAAGTCCTTTACTTGCATTACTTTGGATATACTTGGAGCATCTCACTAGAGTCACATTTTGCGGTTTCATCATGACAAAGCTTTATTGCATAACTTTGATGTTAAATTGTAAACCTAAATTCTTTATATTTTGTGAACTCTTGGAAACATGCCTTTGGTAAACCTCTTTTATTCAATTGAACGTGTATTTTTCAAACGACTCATATAGAGGTCGTTCGATAATATTTGTGACTTTGTGCTATAAGGTCACGCCCCCGGTTACCTTTCTGCTACGATATTTTGAGGGTGTAACAGATTGGTATCTAGAGCGAAGGTTATAGAGAACTAGGTTGCATTGTTAGGCCTAAACTATAATTGTTGCATCATAAGCCTTTAGCGCGCATAGTTACTAAACTATCATACATGCTCATTTACTTAAACAATCTCTAAATAAATACTAAAGATTTTTTTAAGACATTGTGAGTGATACCATGGTCTCTAAAACTTTATCCAAGACATTGTGAGTGACACAATGGTTTCTAAAACTTTTTCATGACCTTACATAATACCGTTTTAGATGACACTGAAACTCGTCACAGTCTGTCGATCCCACTAGTTACCTTACTATCCAACTCCGAGTTTGAACACTCGTCTCATACTTTTGAAGCACCTACGTCGCCTCGTAACCCACCGTCTAGAAACTTGCCTATGAATTAGAACACGAATTTAACCTGCCACCTCGTAACGTATCACCTTGGAACACCTACTTTTGGAACACAAATTTATAACGCCTTATTCTTCTTTACTTCTTTATTCTTCTTTACTTCTTATGATTTGAAGAAACATGCCACCAAGAAGACAACCTCTAAGTTCGGCAGATATCGAACGACTCATAGCCCAAGTGGCTGACATGCACTTTCGCCTAGAGCGGAACGAGATCTGAGATGCCAAGAACAAAGCACACATAACGTCACAACCAACAGCTCCTACCCCAGAGAGAGTCTCGACCATCCGAGTTATCGATGTCCTTTTATTTAGAACATTTCTTTGAAAATTTTTGATGAATTGATCACTTTGTGGTACAGATATATCTACCCTCTCTTCAAGCATTAATTGTTCGTACAATTGTTCTACCTATCTCATTTATCATTCTTGATACATATATTGTTCCTTTGATATGTATTGATATTAGTTCCCTCATTTGCATCGATTAATTTTACGGATGACTCTCTATAGTTCTTTCGGTTCGTAATCTGTTAGAACAAATGACCCTTTACATTCATTATGTTGATCATAAAATCCTTTACATTCGCCCTTTTTGACCGTTACTATGTTTGTAAGGGTATTCTTGATACTTACTATTGTTATGATCTATTGATTCTTTCATTTGCATTCATTGATGGTCATTTGCTTCTTTCTTTGTAAGAATATTTAATCTCTTCTTTTTAGAATTCTTTGTTCATAAAAATATTATACTCGATATAACCTATTTACATTGACATCTACTTCTTTTGGTGATTAGTACTTTTCTTTGGTTCCTCTGTTCACATTGATTATTGGTACCAAGATTCATTTTCAATCTTGATACGCATTGTTACTCGATATGTGCTTCTTTGATCGTCGGTACGACTTGTTAGTTCTTCGCTTTCATTTTTCTTCATATCGAGTACAGATATTATATCCTTTCTTTTAAGGATTTTCATGACATTTGATCTGTATCCATTTTCATATTTTAGTCATTATATATGTTGCCTATTATTTGATTTGATATTCGTTTACTATCCTATTTGATTTTTCATTGAAACCCTCGAACTCGTTTTGACAAATAACCTAGAGCTAGGAGCTATAGTCTTTGCACTAAGACTTGGAGACACTACATATACGGTACAAAGTGCATAATGTTTATCGACCACCAGAACGAGCAAACTATACAGACTATGGAGGATATGCTACGAGTTTGACCTTGGAGGTAGTTGGGATACTCGCCTACCTTTAGTTGAATTTTTATTACAATAATAGTTATCATACCATTATTAAGGCTACTCCATTTGAGACACTTTATGATCGAAACTGACAACCACCTGCCTGTTGGACCGAGATTGGAGATAGGCAACTCGCTAGCCTAGAGATCATTAATGAAACAACCGAGAAGATCATTCAGATACGAAGCAGAATGCAAGCTGCATGTGAATGACAAAAGAGTTACGCATATGTGAGGCGTAAACCTATAAAATTTCAGGTTAGGGATAAGATTATGTTAAAAGTATCGCCATGGTAAGGCGTAATACGTTTCGGGAAACAAGGAAATTTAAACCCAAGGTATATCGGACCATTAAAGGTTTTAGCTAGGATTGGACTTGTAGCTTATCGACTCGAGCTTCCACAAGAACTCAGCAGCGTTCACAACATATCTCACGTCTCTAACCTAAAGAAGTGCGTATCATATGAAATGCTCGTCATTCCAATAGAGGACGAGGAACCGATGGAAATCATGGACCGGGAAATCAAGTTGAAATAAAGCCGCATTCTGATCGTCAAGGTTCTTTGAAATTCCATGAGAGGTCTTGAATTCACTTGGGAATGTAAAGACCAATTCTGTAACAAATACCCACACCTTTACCTAGGCACCACACCACCGGATACCATCAACGGAATTTTGGGACGAAATTCAGTTAACGGGTGAAGACTGTGACAACCCACATTTTTTCAGGTTTACTTTTATTCAATAACTTGAACACTTTACTTTGAACACGTACGTACTTGCTTAAACTTATAACTATGAGGTTATTCCGCGTATAACGAGAAACAACTTTGAGCATATCCCAACTTTAGACTAAGTTTAGTCTACACATAACAAGTATATTATTAATTTTATAAGCAAGATTAAAAAGTCATATGCATGCGGTTTTACAAATTTTACATAAATTTTCCAAACTTGCATTTTACTACATGCATGCATGCACAACTTACCAATGCATCACCACCTTTTAAGTAAATACACAACTAGTACCTATTCTTGCCAAAAATACATTTTCTCCCCCTCCCCGGTCCCTACCTAACACTTCTAGAAGTCTTCTTCTATAAGAAGTAACTAGACAACATGTTTTCTAGCTTGGTTAACCTCCATTTCCTTTTTCATGCTAACACATTTAACTTGTAAACATGGAAGGCCACACCTCCCCTCTTTTTCCCTCTTTGGCCGGTTACATACACATCCATAAGGCTCAAAATATGCTTTCTTAAATTCTATAACATAAGCATGCGATCTTTACTAAGAATATTCAAACTACCCTAAGTATTTACTATATAAACACAATACCTAACACTTCTCACAACACACCATTCAAACAAAAGATCTCATCTCTCTTCTTTCTATATTTTGACAGCCAAAGATTACCAAGAACAAGGGTGAATCAAGTTTTGGGTTAAGAGTTTACAAGAGTTAGGGTTTGGATACACAAAGCTAAGGTTTTCTAGTTGGTTTTAGGTAATTAGTGCACACTTTGGTTCTCAAATCATCACCACCTCATTGTAAGCATCTCATAAACATGATTTTCATTCATTATAATAATTTCATACTTGTTTTCATATCACGATTATATACTTGTTGTGTAAAAACTTAAAATAAACTTGTTTGTTAAAAACCCTAATTCTGGTAAATTTTTGTGTCGACTTGTACACACGTTTTCGCCACTTTAAAGAACAATTATGAATTTCAGAAATTTATTAGTATTTTAAACATTTTGTGCAAGAAAAGTGTCCAGATTTACACATTGAACATGATACGTATTTTTGAGCCCTTTTAGTTTAGTTTGGGAAGCTAAGCCTTTTGAACTTTTTGTAGTTAAGACCTAGACTTAAACTCAGAGTCTTATATCAACTAAAGAGGTTAAGTATTGAAGGATTTATGACTAAAACAAGTTAGATAAAACTTTCTGGAAATTCCCAGCTTTGACATACGTGTGTTGTTTAGTACTTTTGGAACCTTTAAACTTTGAGTCATAATGTAAGGCTTACATTTTTGGAACGACAACTCAAAAAGCTTCAATCTAGGATTTGGAATGGACTATTTTCAGTATAACATAAATGAGTTATGGTCCCGAGAAGTCGGATGTAAAACTATTTACAGAAAACTGTTTTGATTCTCTAAGTTTAAATACATAGTAAACCTGATTTTAAACCACATTTAGAACTTGGTAAACCTTAGACACAAAGTATATAAGAGTGATAAAAAGTTTAAAAAACTCATATACATATATTTCACTTCATATTGTAAACCTAAATCTCCTTATTATTTAATTTGGTCGCGGTTAGGTTTCTTTAACTTGTTTGTACTCGTACTACTACTGAATCACGTATTTGCTTGAGGTAAGTTTCATAGCCCTACTTTTACTTGTTTTGAACTACAACTTTTTACTTATTTTGAAATACTTGGGGTGAGAATACATTGCTTGCTTTTACTTACGGACACAAGTACTTAAAACTTTTACGTAATGCCTATTTTTTCCTATTGCCATAAAGTCTCCACTATCATGAACCGTTAATTACTTTGTGTAAGCATGAATGCTGTGAGTAGATCTATTAGGGTTGACAATCCTTGTTCGGGTAGACAACAATTAGCTACCATGTGAAACAGGCGCATTTCATATGAGGAACTTTATGTCTATGACAAAGCACCTAGCAAGGCAAACTTCTAACAACTTGAACTTAGGTTAAGGCTTTAGTATCATTGTGCAATAGTAATAATTTTTGTGTTATATTGTATTCGTTATATAATCACGTACACTCGGAAACCTTATGGTCCACGCTGACATTTTACTTAAACCTATGAACTCACTAACTTTATGTTGACACTTTAGCATGTATTTCTCAGGTCCTTTACTTGCATTACTTTGGATATACTTGGAGCATCTCACTAGAGTCACATTTTGCGGTTTCGTCATGACGAAACTTTATTTCATAACTTTGACGTTTTGTAAACCTAATTTTTTTTAATTTTGTGAACTCTTTAAAACATTTCTTTGGTAAACCTCTTTTATTCAATCGAACGTGTATATTTCAATTTATGCTATGAAGTCACGCCCTCGTTACCTTTCCACTATGATATTTTGGGGGTGTAACATTGCCTATTTACTTACTAAGATTAAGTTCACCCTTTTAGTTGTTAATCGTTTTATAGGTATGTGTGTTTCATTGAGGTCTCGGATAAGAGCCTTAGAATGTGAACAAGGAATGGATATACTTGCTTGATGATTAGGCAAGTAATTTGTAGTTAACCATGCTTTGAAAACGAGTTAAAACCACCCCACGTCGTGTTGTCTTAGTTAAATGTATGTTGTGAAGAGTCAAAGGTGCCTTGTATTGCACTTAAAGGAGTGTTTGGAATAATGGTTATTTTTACCCACTTTGGGTCAAACGGGTCAAGAGATGTATACTTCAATGTATGATGTATGTTTTCAACTTTGTGTGTTATAAAATTGATAATTTTTATGTCTAAAGTGTTGGTTTTATGTTAAAATGTGTTTTGGATCATTTTGAAAATAATGCACTAAAATGGTTGGTTATGTCCAGAAAATAGTGCACAATCAGGCAGTTTAGTGCAAGTCGAGGGTCGGTTTAGTGCACCTTAAAGGGTTGCGGAAAAATAGTGCACAAAAAGAGTTGTTTTAGTGCACAAAAAGTGTATTGGAAAAATAGTACACACGAAGGAGTGTTTTAGTGCACAAAAAGCATCTTATAAAAATAGTGCACATACAAGGGTGTCTTAGTACACAAAAAAAAAGTATTGTAAAATTAGTGCACATAAAAGGGTGTTTTGGTGCACAAAAAGGGTCTGTTTTCAAAAAATAAATATGACCAATAAGATCAAAACATCTTTTAATAATATGATCAACTTTACCATAATTTTTACAAGTTAAATTCATATTAGGTCCCCTATTGTTACTACTGATATTGCCAGTATTTATAGCAATGTTTCCAGTATTAGAAAACCTTTTATTACTATTATTTCTAGTATTAGAATAGTTTGTTTTTAATACAAAACTAGATACTTAAGATTTAGACACAGAACCAGAAGAAAAAGAAGCAATGCCTCTATGAGACTCTTCTCTGGAAATAATAGCAAAAGTGTTTTTAACATCGATAATGTTTCCCTAGACAACAAACTGCTTCTAATAGGCTGATATACATCATTAAGGCCCATAAGGAACTGCATAAGCTACATAAGCTGATTATGTTTCAAAACATCATCTCTAGGAGCACATACACACTTAAGCAGTTTAGTCATGATATCAAATTCTCTCCAAAGATAACTTAGCTTATGATAATACTCAGAAACAATTAGTTCACCTTGTTTAAAGTTATGAATCCTTTGCATCAGATTAAAAATAATAGAGCCTTTAAGTTTATCACATGTTTCCTTAAGTTCATCCCATACTTCAGCAACATTATTAGAAAATTTTGACCAAGAAATAGATCCTTAGAAACATAATTCAACAACCAAGATAAGACTATAGAATTACACCTATCCCACTGATTATACAATGGTTCACTAGTAGCATAAGCAGATTTAACACAAGTACAATCAATGAAACTAGTTTTATTTCTAGTATTTATAGCCAATTTCATAGCAGTAGCCAAAACCCAATAATTTTCAGTCATAGTAAGTTTCACAGAGATGATGGTAACAGTACTAAAATCATTAGGAAGCAAATGTAAAGGATTATCATAATCAAGACTACAGATTAAAACCTCATTATTACCACTACCGCTAGCATTCACCATAATGAAAGACAAATAAGAATACAGATAAAGAGACAAAAACAATCAATTATTCAACAGAAAAACATATAATGAAAAACAAATAATAACAAGTAACCACACATAAACCACATAAAATCAACAAATAAGAACAAGAAAACATAAATAACCCAAAGAATCAAGAATAAAATAGAAAATAAAAAGCCACTCACACCCAAATCTAACCAAACCCAATTCGAGTGAACTAGGCACTAGTTAGAGCAGGTTTCCTTACCTCTCTTGGAGGTAGGCCAGGATTAACCAACCCGTTTGCGCCCACCCAAATCAAGAAATGTTAGATTAAATGAAGAAGATAAAACTTACGTCGCTATTAATGAAAGAATGTAGAACAACATATCACAACACCCTTGATTCACTTAGTCAAGAGTAATTATGAACAAACCAGGTCCTAATTTACCAGATCTACAACTAGAATAAAAAACCCCAAATCACCAAATTAGAGTTTCCAAAATCCAAATCATAAAAACTCTAGTCAACAGCAATTCACCACAGTTGAACCCAAGAATCAACCAAGAACACAAGATAAGAAGCTCATAATATCAATCGGATCGAAAATCACCCAAACAAACCAAGATTTAATCAAATCTTATAACCGAACCTTTAAAAACAACAGATAAACCAATTTGAAGAAAAACCACCAAATTTTACCAAATCCTAAAAAAATCAATTTGATCAGAAAACCAAAAGAACACGTACCCAACTCAAACCAAAATCCTTAATACCATGTAGAAATTGTAGGAACTAGAATGGGGGGTTGAATAGATTACCGCTTTTTTAAAATTTGATTATTGTTTGTTTGTAAAAGCGTAGATCCGAGTTTAAGTGATATCAAATGAACACAATATGAACAATATAAATAAGTACACAAACAATATTAACTACAAAATATTAAGTGCCAGACAAAATGATAAAGATAAAAAGATCAAACCACAACATGAAGATTTATAGTGGTTCGGTAATGAAGCTCCTCTTCGCCCTACTCCACTCCCCGATTATCCAACTCGAGAGTTCACTTCACTATGTCAACAAGCTCCCTTTAGGCGGAGAAAACTGTACACACGTAGCTTACACCAATTTCTGACACTAAGCCAAATGTCGAGTTCTAATCTTAGCTAGCACTAACTGCTCACTCATGAATTTTCTCAACTAAAATACTAACAAGATCTATCTGATCTAACTAATACACAAGAATAAAGAGATGTGGTTGATGTACAATTTACAACATAATCGTAACAACGTTACATATGCACAAACTAGTCTATAATACTTTGTATCTTGGCAATTACGAGTATTCTTCTCTTGCACTTGGAGAGGAAGGATTGGATCACTTGAAAACATATGTTTATACAAGTTAAATGATCAAAGACAAGGACATGTGTTTGCTGGTTTAAAACAGAAAGAATCAGAGTGCAAAAGGTAGATTTTTCTATGGAAACAGTCTAATATTTATAGGTAAAGCATGGGACAAAAAAGATTGGCCGGACTCCTTATCTAACAAAGGCGGACCCCTGATCAATAAGGGGGCCGACAGTACCTATCAAGGGGCGCCCCCTGTAGGATGCTCCTGATTTTGTGCTTTTATGGGGAAATGTTTTCTATGGCGGTTTTTTCTAATTTTGGGAGGAAAAATCTGATTTCAAATATATATTTGAATAAAACATTTCTTTAATTCCAAAAATATATTGTCTAATTTATTTTTGTAAAAAGGTTTTGTTACATTTATAAAAATGTAAAGTTTAGGACAAAAAGGTATAACTTTGATCATTTAACAAATTAATCATTTGTTTGTACATACCGTAAGTGATTTACGTCAAAATAGAAATTTACGACTAGTAATTTGTTTACGTTTAATTTTACGTAGAATGTTTTTACATTTTGTGATTATCAAAATGTAGAGAAGTCAAAAAATATAAATAACATTTTTAGACATTATTTGTATTAACAATCCCTCCTTTTTTGATGATTACAAAATTTAAACTCATTATATGTAAAAAAATATTTAAACAAGTTTTTAGTGAGTTTAATTCCATTTCTCCCCCTTTTTGTAGAATTAAAAAGGCTTCGTCGACGCGAAAACATTAATTCGACATAATAAACGCTTCCTCTTGATGTGTGCTCCCCCTCGTTCGAGGGCACAAAAGAATCGAGCTATCATGACTTGCTACAAAAACGAGTTAGAATACGAGTGCAATATATATTTCTAACTACGAGCAACGTCATAAAAAATATATAAGAATTGCTAAAAATAAAGGAGGCCAAAATAAATATGCACTACTCCATCAACCACAACAATATATAAAACAACCAACAATAATAATGCCATAAAAAAATTCATTCATAAAGATAAAAATCATGCTTGAAGCATGATGATAAAAGACATATAAGATAAAAACTACAATTATCCTAATTGGTCTTGAGCCATAGGTTTTGCTTGCAAAAAGGATAAAGAGTATTTATTTAAAGTGAGGAAACTAAACATATAATATGTTTAGTTTGTGGGTAAAGAGGTTGTTGGTGGGGAGTTTGGTGCGGAAGTTGTTGTTGGTGAATAATTCTGAGGGATTTTGAGTGGTGGATTTGGTCAGGTTAGGAGAAATTCGATCCAATGAAAATCTTCTCTCAAGGATTGGAATTGATTTTGGCTGTAACGACAACAAGGAAAATAAGCACCATGAAAGTTGACTTGGTCTAAGGTGAGAATGTCTTGCATGGGTGGTGGTGATGGAGATGGTGGTAAGGGAGCCAAAATAGGATTTTGAAGGTGTCTCAATAAGATTGGAAAGGTTTTAAAGATTATTAATTTCTTTAGAAATTAATCCCCTAGTTGAGTTTGGTGAATGAGGTGGTAGAGGTTGAGTTTGATTGTCTTCTTGAGTTGCTCTTAAAACGACTTCAAGGTAAGGATCAATGAGTTTGGTAGAGTGAGATGGTTTTAAGAGTTAGTTTGAGGGTGCTTTTGGAGATTCTTCCTTTGGAGGTTCATTAGATGGAGATGGTGGTCTAGACATTGGTGTGGGTGTTTCAACTTCATCCTCATGTTATGAATGGCAATTGTTCAATTTCTTTCTCCATATTGGTCTTACGAAGATTTTAGGTTTCTTGGATAATCTGGAGGAGGGGTTTTGAGAGGATGACATGAGGAAGGTAGGTTAAGGATAAAGATGAAGATAAAGATAAAGATAATTGTATAGTAGTAAGGGTGAGATAATTTGAGTATGGATAAATGTTAAAGTTCACAAAAGTAGTGTTTGTAAATTTTGGGCAAGGATAGCTTAACCTATGGAAAAGATGGTCAAAAGTGGGATCATAATACTATTCAAAATTCGTCTCCAGATGTCGAACCCCTTATCTATAGGTCGGTCCCCTTGTCAATACGGAGGCTGCCACCTGCTGAAGTCCATGTTGCCCAAATTTTTGTTGTGTGCCATATTCTGTAAGAAAAGTAACGATTTGGGTGGCTATTTTATAGCAAATCCTATGTTTAAGGCTCTCAATACTCCATATTACCCAACTAAAACAAGGAATTATAGTCTTGGGCATGCATGTGATCATATATAATATGATAATTACTAGTAATAATAAACTAGCATATAAGCATGGCATGTATATCAATTATGTAGCAAACAAATATGTGCTAAAACTTATTTAAGCAAGCATCGATAGTATTAAACGATCTATAAAATCTACACGCGTTCTAGTTATTTTGAATTATTCAAAACATCATCACACATAACCAAGCCTAAAACATAATAAAGTAGCATAACAATCTAAACGAGTTTATTATTAAGCTTCATATCCGGTCACTTATTCCTAAATCATGTTTGTACCCACTTGAGCGTCATTCTCATCTTCATTTGTTGATTCCGAAGAGTAGTTGTAATACTCATCTGAGTGCCCTATGAGTGCCATGGTATGGGGATAGGATAGGTATTTGAATTTTTGGAGTTGTAGATGCATTAATATGATATGGTCATAAAGACGAGTTAACAAAATGCCATAGGCATTGGTGAGTTGGGTTGTTTTTTGACATTTTCTATTCTTTTAGCTAGAAAATAAGTGAATTTGTAGGGTTTGCTTGTCATGATACATTAAATCATGTGACACAAAGAAACCAAAAGAAAATCAGAGTTGTCTCCAAAACCTAAATTGTTTTGGCGGATGATTTCTTCCCAAGATCTCATGTCTTGACGAAGTTCATATTTGTGGATTTTGTTTGGATTTTTGACTTCATTTCTATTTGTGATGAAATATTTGATTTCATTTGGTGTTGGAATGTTGGTTTGGTAAGGACTGTCTATTTCTTGATTAGCAGTGAGAGACTCAAGAGAGATTCTTTAGAGTAGGCACATTGCCCTCTTAACAGGGTTTGAAGGATGTAAGCAAGGTATTTAAGAGAGATATTGAATGGTTTATTTAGTGCCCAAAATTATAAAGAAGGTGTTTTGTGATTATTTCTTATGAGTTCAGTCGAATAAGATAGTTCCAAAAGGAAACTAGGACAAGTTTCTTCGTCCATATTGTATAGGCATTGAAGTTGAATTGCTTGGAACATTGTTTTGATGCTTTCTTGTCTAATATGTTTGGGAAGGACTACTCGACCTTCGTGGATGGTCCTATAATCTAGATTTTGAATAATGGTTTTAGATAACTAAGGATGTATTTTTCGTTTGAAATTTATGGAATGTAGATTTTGGTGAACTCAACTTCGGCTTGCAAGGCTTGTGACATATTTTCACCTGTATAAAAAAATAGTCTCAACATATATATAAATATATCACGAGATCAAAACATCAAAAATTAATGTCTAGTGTGTGTCTATATGCAACAAATGTGGAGGTGCGACTATTTCGACTCTAAAGATAAAACCTAAGAAATAATCCAAACTCTCCTTTATTTATTTTCGCTCAATCGAGTGTTTTGAAAAATATATATTAGATTATATATTTCGGCAACAATCAAGAGTTCATCGTGTATGCATGCAAAATCGTTTTTAGAACGTATTAACAATGCATGAAAACATTTTTATTATGCTCCTAGTCATGAGAAATTTTTCAAAAATAAATTGGGGTTTTTATATATATATATTTCAAAAATTCAAGCATTCACAATTATGAAAATCCTATGTCTACCGGAAATATGATAGTTATACATTGTATAATCTTAGTCTTAATTACACAAAAACACAAGAAAATTTGAAAATCCCTAATTTTTGATTTTGTGCAAAATTGATCCGTAGACACGAAATTGAAAGGGGAATTGATAAAAAATACTTACAATTGTTGTTGTTAATGATGATGTTAGTGTTTTTCCTTTGTGAAATTGCCTTAAAATCGAGTTATAAAATTGAATTTTGGGGTTTTGGGTGTTTTGTGTTCATCACGTGCACTAGCAGCACTCAACGGAGTGTTTGTTTTGGTGTTTTGTGACTTTTAGACACGAAAGGGGGTGTTTGTTTCGTTAAGCCTGTCAGACCCCTGATCGATAAAGGGGCCAGCTTTGGTAGCTAATGGGGCCGCCCAAAACGAAAAGGGGGTCGCGACCTGCTGACCCATTTTTGGGTTTTGGGTTTTGACAATTTTTGTCATATTTTGACTAAGGAGCGACATTTTAATTAGCTTTTCGCGAATTAAAAATACTTAAGCATTTAGGATGAAATAATTAAGTTGTCGAGATTTATCAGAATAAATTTTATACTAACAAGAACAAGATGTTTACGAGATTTGTTCCATCATTCATAGACCTAGACGTAAATAATTAAACGGTTCATGTTTGAGTGGTTTAGTGAGGATGTCGGCGATGTTGTCTTTCGACAGAACTTATTCGATGGAAACATTTCCTTTTTGGACGTTGTCGCGAAGAAAATGATGATGAATTCGATGTGTTTTGAACGCGAGTGTTGCACGTGGTTTTTGCTTAAGTCGATGCTCCTTTGTTGTCGCACATAATCGGAATGTCATCGAAGCGGATGTCGTAGTCAATGAGAGCTTGTTTCATCCATAGTGCTTGTTGACATGCCTTTCGGACGCTTACATATTTGGCTTTAGTAGTGGAGATAGCATAAGTGGTTTGCTTCTTTGAAAACCAAGATGTTAAACAACATCTTATAAACGTACAAATACCGCTAGTGCTTTTTTAATCCACGTAATCTCCCGCATGATCAGAGTCGGCATATACTACGGTTTCAATACTGGACCCCTTAGGATACCATAATCCTAAGTGTGTAGTGCCTTTAATGTATCGAAAGATACGCTTAACCGCTTCAAGATGAGAGGTTTTGGGATCCTCTTGGAAGCGTGCACAAAGGCATACACTAAACAGGATATCCGGCCTACTTCCCATTAGGTATAATAAACTACCTATCATGCCCCTATACTTAGTATTGTCCACGGACTCACCTTCTTCGTCTTTCGTGAGTTTCATATCCGATGAGATGGACATTTTCATTGGTTTGGAATCTAATAATCCAAATTTCTTAAACATTTCTTTAATATATTTAGATTGATTAAAGAAGATGTCGTCTTCTAATCGGTTTATTTATAAACCAAGGAAAAAATTTAGTTCACCCATCATGCTCATTTCAAACTCATCGTGCATGATTTTGGCGAAGTCATCACACAACTCTTGGCAAGTTGAACCAAATATAATATCATCGACATATATTTGAACAATGATGAGATTTGAACCTTTTTATTTGTAAAAAGAGTGTTATCTACCATTCCTATGTTATATTCATGTTTAACAAGAAAAGCCTTTAGCTTATCGTACCAAGCCTTAGGAGCTTGTTTAAGACCATATAAAGCTTTCTTAAGTTTATAAACATGATTAGGTTTTTTGAAATTAATGAATCCTGAAGGTTGTGCCACGTATACCTACTCATTGATAAAACCATTTAGGAATGCACTTTTTACGTCCATTTGGAATAATTTAAAATCTAACGCACAAGCATAAGCTAATAAAATCCTAATTGATTCTAATCTAGCTACCGGAGCAAATTTCTCGTCATAATCAATTCTGTTAGAAACACTAAAAAGTGTTGATTACATGGCCATTTATCTAGTATTAATATTCTAGGGATTAGTTTATGCAAATAGGGAAGGACTTATGTGTAATATGTAAAAACCTTAATTGCTTTCAAGTCCCTCATTCCTTACTATAAAAAAGGGCTTAGGAAAGGAATTAAGGTGGTGATTCTTCTCTTTCTAATCTAATATTTCTAGTTTTTCTCTTCTTCTTCTCCTTCTCCTCACCCATGTCTCACTCTCTCTATATATATATTTCTCTATCTCTCTCTCTCTCTCTAAAACTATATAGTATTTTGTATGTTTTGATTATTTATCAATTGGTATCAATCGCCATGGGATGATTTGAAGTGCTTTTCGTGAAGAAAGTTATCATTTTTAAGAGCCTTGAAGACCAAAACTTCTCAATCACTACTAGTAACTCTAGTTTGTGACACAAGTTTATGAAGAAAAGCCTTAAATTTGAAGAAAGTTATGATTTTTAGTGATTTCAGAAGATAAAATCTTGACCTTTTTTGTTTTTACATACTAGAAACTCTAGTTGTGTTGCAAAAAGTCACTCAAAAACATGAAAACCACGTTTATTACAAAGACTTTTGGGGTTTTCTTGCCAAAAGTTTCAAACTTTAGTCAAAAAACCATCGCCGGAAAACTACCAAGAACCGAACCATGAGGGTCACCCCCCACCGACCCTCGGTAACCGAACCTTGTGGATCACCCCCTCCTACCACCGAACCACCCTCTCCACCGAACCACCCCCACCACCGATCCTCCACTGACCCACCATCATCACTACCAAACCTCACCAACCGTCCACCGAACCTCCAAAAACCTAGACCAGGACTAAGTTTAAAAACTAAAACCTAGTTTTTAAAAATTAGGGTTTTGGTATTTTAGGGTTAAAAAGTTTTTTATTATTTTAAATAATGAAGTGAATCAGGGTTTTTAGTAGGTAGTTAATGTAAAAATATGATTTTGGAAGTTAGTGGAATATTAATTAGTGGTTAAGATAAAATTAGGGTTTTTTAAGTATAAAGGTTAAAACTTTAAGGTTTTTTACTAAACTACGTTGATAAAGTTGCAATCTTTTTACTCAGTTCGCGGTAAAAACACAATCTTTCAACAAAACTTTCACAAAAACAACACTTCCTTTTCATCAAAAACGATCCAAAATATCATTGCATATTAAGTCTACACAATCAATTCATCAATGGCAACAATGGCAGAAAACGTAATTGCAGCAGGTTCGGAAAACCGTCCCCTGGTGCTAGAGAAAGGCATATATGATAGCTGGAAGACTCGGATTTTGCTATATATCTAAGGAAACGAGAATAACGAAATGTTAATCTACTCAATCAAGATTGGTCTTGTGAAACTCTTACCAGAGAATACTGCTAAAGATAAAGATGGCATAACCGACATATTACGTCCACAGACACCTGCAGACCTTTCTCAATAAGAGAAGTTATGATACGACAGTGACATCAAAGTTGTCAATATACTTCTACTTGGATTTCCAGTTGACATTTACACTCTCATCAACCACTATCAGACTGCAAAAGAAATATGGGATCGCGTTAAAGAACTTATGGAAGGCACAAAGATGACCAAGCAAGAACGTAAGTCAATGCTATATGATGAATTTGACAAATTCACATCTGAGCCTGGTGAATCAATTCGCTCATACTATTTGAGATATGCTAAACTAATCAATGACATGAAAATGATTCCTATGTCTATGTCAAACATGCAAATCAACACGAAGTTTGTGAATTATCTTCAACCTGAGTGAAGTAGGTTTGTTACAGCAACTAAACAAGTAAGAGATCTTCACAGTGTGAACTTTGATCAGTTTTATGCTTTCCTCAAACACAATGAAAGAGATGCCAAAAAGTTAGAGAAATGCGACAACGATTCCCGAATCCACTTGCTTTATTTGCCAATACCTACAACCCACCTCCTTCATATAGCTCTCAGCATATACAATATCACTCTCAACCATCTAAAGTTTATCAACCATATCAACACTACCAATCAAACACTCCAATAACCCAACAACTAATTCAGTCACATCCACTTCAAAGCTATGCACCAACAGTTGTTTACCAACCATCTACACTTCAACCTGATACTAGATTTGTTGTACCAACCTTTCTTCCAACTGATGATTCAATAGCCAGTCTCAACAAAGCTATGATCTTCTTGAGTTCTGCCTATAGCTCAAGATATCCTCCCATAAATAACCAACTACGAACCTCGTCTAATCCAAGAACTCAAGCTACAATTCAAAACGGCCAAGTCATGGTTTGGAATGTTTAAGGTAGACAGTCTCAAGGTTATATGGGCAATGATAGAAATAATCAAGCTTCAGGAGCAAGGGTTGTCAATAATGTTGGAAATATAGGAGCAAATCAAGCAAGGGTAATCAGATGCTATAATTGTAACGGTGAAGGTCATATTGCTAAGCAGGTAGTGCAAAGAAAAGGGTGAAAGATTCTGAATGGTTTAAGGATAAGATGCTACTTGCTCAAGCACAAGAAGTAGGAGTTGTATTGAATGATGAAAAACAAGATTTCTTAGCAGACAGTTTGGAAGAGACAGATGATTGTAAGGATCTTCAGTTACAAGCTACAGCAAATTTCAAGGTAGACCATGTTGATGCATATGATTCAGACTGTGATGACGAAGCTACGGCAAATGTAATCTTCATGGCAAGTTTGACTCCTGTTGGTTCTATCAATGATGACACAGTTGAACCACATTATGATTCTGATATACTCTCTGAGGTACCTCATTACGACACTTATCATGACACCGATGTACTTAATTCGAGTGTACAAGAGATGGGATATATTAAAAACATAGTTTCCAAAAACGAGTCATATGATGAACTTACTATTGGTAACGATGCTGATAACTATGTTCCTCCTCCTTTACAAAATAATGATATGATATTGTCTGTAATTGAACAAATAAAATCTCAAGTAGAAAAAAGTAACACGGTAAATCAAGAGACACAAAGTGTGAATGAATCATTAACTAGTGAGCTTGAACGATACAAAGAAAGAGTCAGAACTTTGGAAAATAAATCTAAAAACTCTGCTTCCGACAGTGAAACATTTTTAGATCGTGAATTAAGAACTGTTATTTGTGATCGCAATAGAAAAGTATGTGATTATGAAGATCAAATATTTTCTCAACGAAAACAAATGGAGAACTTAACAAACGAGGTCAATTTTCTTAAAAGTGGTTTTGAAACATTTAAAAAATAGACGTCTAAAATATATGAAAAGAACATCAGCGAAATTATGGATTTGGAAAATGCTAAAAAGAAACTTGAAAACATAGTTTACAAAGTAGGTCAAACTACTCAAACAATGCACATGTTAACCAAACCTCAAAATTTTTATGATGAATCACATAAGACTACTCTTGGTTATTAGAATCCTTTGTATCTTCGTTAAGCTCAACGGTTACAACCTGCATTATATAATGGAAAAGTATTGATTGATAAACATAATCTTGTATTTGTGTGTGATTTAGAGGAAACTTTAATAATTGCTGAAGAGAGTCAGTTGAAAATGATTGAAAAACAAACTAAGCTTAATGCTAAATCGATTGATTACTCAAAATTAAATAAACTTTACGAGTATTTTGTTTCACAAACACAATTATCAGCAGAACAACTATATTGGTCTTCCACACCAAGTCTTTCTGAAAATGTTTCTAAACCCATAAAAGTTTTTCCTAAAAACTCACATCAACTAGTCAAGTTCTAAAAAATCTAAACAATGCAAGAGATCTTCTTAGTAAGCTTAATGACTACATTAAAAGGAGAACTACTTTATCTCCTCATGAGATAGGTAGCTGAGAGCAATCGGATATTAAAGGGGCTTTTAAAAAAGATGTCATACCATTTTCTATAAACCTAAAAAAACTTTCAAATTTTTTGAAAAGGGACTTATTGTTGAGGTTAAAGAAATGAAAGACATTTTTGAACAAATAGAAGACGAGGTTGAGCAATGTTCTGTGGCAAACAAATGTTTTGAAATTGAAAAAAACAACTTTTAATCAACAACAACAGACTCTTTGAGGAAAATATATCTTGTGATATTATATGCACATATTTGCATTCGTTGAATGAAGTTGTTAATTGTGGAAAGTGTAAAAGTCTTGAAATTATGCTTTTAGATCTTCAAGAATCAAACAAGTCATTGTGTGAACTGAGAAAATGTTTTGCAAACCTTGAGGAATACAGCATTTCTCTTGACATTGCCTTTCAAAATCACAAAGAAAAAATGATTAATGATTCTTGGACAAACAATAATAATCATTTGGTTCAAGCAATCAACAACCAATCTTTTGAGATAAATGATCTAAAAGTTTAATTGCAAGACAAAACACTTATAATCAATGAGTTGAAACATCGGTTAGCTCAAATGCATGGAAAGAGTCCAGTGACTCAATGTGAATCACCAAATCTTGATTCTAGGATTCAGAAATTAGAGGATGAGAACGTGTCTCTAGCTTTTCAAGTTTCTTCCTTAGTCAAGGAACGATAACACATTAAGTTAGAATATAAGAAATTTTATGATTCAATCAAACAGATACGGGCAAAAACCAAACTTCAAACTAACTCTTTGCAACAAAAGCTAAATGATTAGATTTCAAAATACAACAAGTTAAGAGAACAGTTAAAAGCAAAGTTTTCTGAATCTTAAATGAATCAAAATGGTACAAGTGTGAATACTAAGTTTTATAAACCTCCAACTTCAGGAACTAAACTTTTTTCAGTAACTTTACTTCCTAAATCAAATGTTATTTATAAATTTGTTAAGAAAAATGATTTATCAAAATCAGTCACTTCACACTTGACTACCAATAGGATAATTGAAAAATGCATGAAAGTTCTTGCCCCAGGTTTGCTTAAGATTAAGTCTGAACTAATCAATGCGTACTTTCAGAACAATAGGGTTGTGCATCGAGATTATCTGAATGTAACAAAAGATCACGTAGCAACACTTTAGGAATTATTAGAAGAAGCTATAGCATTAAAATCTTTAGATGAACATATAGGTCATGCCTCTAAGTTTGCTGAGCGAATTCAAGAACTGTTAGTCTATGTTAGTGCCTCATGCCCTTTCACTCAAAGCGGGAATGAAAAGTGGGCTCCCACTACAAGCCACAAAAAGAACAATAAGCCTTACGTAGATGCCTCTAGAACAAAACAAACAATTAAGACAATCACACAAAAGCATGCAGTAAAGCAAAACACTTGAAAGATTGACAACATTATATTGCCTTCTACAGGAAGAGTAAGCTCTACTAATGTAATCGAATCAAAGCCTAGGAGCAATACAAAGAATGATAGGATCCAGCGAACAGCAAGTAGAAGCAAGATGAATAAAGTAGAAGCTCAACCTAGGAAGTCTAAGTCTAGTTTAAATAAGAACAATCATGTCTTAGATTGTAATGCAAATGTTAAGAATATTACTTTGTCAAAGAATTTTGAAAATGTTTGCTTATCTTGTAATGAATGTTTGTTTTCTGCAAATCATGATGCTTGTGTTGTTGAATATCTCAAAGATGTGCAAAAACATAAAAAGGCTAAATATGTTAAACAAAAAGAAAAGAAATAATAGAAACCAACTGGTAGGGTCTTTACCTCAGTAGGACTTAGATGAAAACCAACAGGAAGGATGTTTAACATGAAAGGAGAAATATGTCCAATCATTAAAACTTCTCCTGCCACTATAGTGCCTCCAGCAAACAAACTCTACACCATTAGGATTCATGTTGTAGCTCCTAGTGCAGAAACAAGAATAAGGTATTCTATTGCTTAGAATTCACTGATAAGAGCTCATATAAATAGCTATGGTCATCCATTCAACCCTCCCAATTTTGCTTTTGTAAGAAATTATGCGATTCTGGAACAATCATCCTAGAATTTTGGGTTTCTAGGAGTAACCTAGGATTGCTAACAGTATGGAACCCAATCAAAAGTTGGGGATCTAGATTTTTGTAAATAGTTTTCTTTTCTTTTCTATGCAGATTGTAGAAATTGTTCTTTGGTATTTAGACTTCGGTTGTTCCAAAAACATGACTGGACACCGTGATAAGCTCATCAGTTTTGTTTCCAAGTTTATTGGTATGGTCTGATTCAGAAACGATCATTTTGCAGCTATTATGGGATACAGAGATCTACAGATAGGGAATATACTTATTTCACGTGTTTACTACGTTGAAGGACTTGGTCATAATCTCTTCTCCGTTAGGCAATTTTGTGATACGGATCTCGAAGTAGCTTTCAGAAAACACACTTGTTTTAACTTAGAAGGTGTTGATCTACTTTCGGGATCTCGGGGTTCTAATATTTACACAATCTCGATGGAGGATATGATGAAGTCTTCTCTAATTTGTCTACTCTCTAAATCTTCAAAAACAAAATCTTGGTTATGGCACCATCGTCTCTCTCATTTGAACTTCGGTACCATCAATCAGCTTGTTAAACAAGGTCTTGTCAAAGGGCTTCCCAAATTGAAGTACACTAAAGATCACTTGTGTTCAGCATGTCAAATAGGTAAAAGCAAGAAGGAAACCCATCAACATAAGCATGAACCAAGTACAAATGAGAAACTTCAAATGTTGCATATGGATTTGTGTGGACCGATGCGGGTAGAAAGTATAAACAAGAAAAGATGCATTCTTGTCATCGTTGATGATTATTCTTGTTTTACATGGGTGAAGTTTTTGAGAATGAAAGATGAAGCTCCAAAGATTATTATCAAATTTTTGAAGCAAGCTCAAGTCAGTCTTAAAGCCACAGTAAGATATCTTCGCACCGATAACGACACAGAATTTATCAATCAGACACTACGAAATTATACGAAAGAAGTTGGAATTACTCATACCACATCCACTGCACATACTCCATAACAAAATGATGTAGTTGAAAGATGTAACCGTACGTTGTTAGAGGCTGTAAGGACCATGCTTATATCTCTAAATCTCCGTTATTTCTATGGGCTGAAGCTGAAGTTGTTGCTGATGCATGTTATACTCAAAACCGCTCCCTTTTCCATAGCCGCTACAATAAGACTCTATATGAACTGCTCAAAGATTGTAAACCATAACTCAAGTATATTCACATTTTTGGTGCTTTGTGTTACCCAACAAACAATTTTGAGGATCTTGGGAAACTTCAGGCTAAAGCAGACATTGGAATCTTCATTGGTTATTCACCATCCAAAAAGGCGTACCGGATCTACAACAAAAGGACCAGACTGATAATGGAAACAATGAATGTATAATTTGATGAACTTACCCAAATGGCTTCTGAACAACACGGTTTAGGACCCAAACTTCAAGGGTTGACTTCTGGACATATTAGTTCAGGACTCGTGCTTAACCAGGCTGCTTTAACATCAGCTAAAACTCCTATAAAGAATGATTGGGATGTATTGTTTCAACCAATATTTGATGAATACTTCAAACCTCTAAGTGTTGTATCTACCCCTATTTCCGCTGCAACTCTATTTCCACCAGATACAGTCGGAGAATCTCCTTCTTTTACTACCATTGATAAAGATGCTCCATCTCAAAGTATTTCACCAAACAGTAAAACTACATCTCCTCCAATCAATTCTACAAATGTTGAAGAACCACATAATGAAGAAGTTATAGTGTTTGATAGTGACACCTTTACAAATCCATTTGCTCCTCCAGATACCAGCTCATCTGAATCATCTTCAAGGATTGTAAACAGTTCAAACATGCACACCTTCCAACAACCTCATGTCAACACCAAAATATGGACAAAGGATCACCCGTTAGTAATAATAATCGGCAATCCATCCAAACCTTTTTCGACTAGACGCCAACTTGCTACCGACGCTTTATGGTGCTATTTTCACGCATTCATTATCAAAGAAGAGCCAAAGAATTATAAAGAAGCCATGATCGAATCTAGCTGGATTGAAGCCATACAGGAAGATATTCATGAGTTTGAGCGGCTTGAGGTATGAGAATTAGTACCACGACCAGACAAAGTTATGATCATCAGCCTAAAGTGGATCTTTAAAGTGAAACTTGATGAATATGACGGGGTTCTGTAAAATAAGGCTCGATAAGTTGCTAAAGGTTATCGTCAAGAATAGGGGATAGATTTCAAAGAGTCATTTGCACCAGTTGCGCGTATTGAAGCCATTCGCATCTTCATTGCCTATGTTGCTCACATGAACATGACAGTATTCCAAATGGAAGTGAAGACTGCTTTTCTCAATGGCATTCTCAAAGAAGAAGTATACGTCAGTCAACCTGAAGGATTTATTGATCAAGACCATCCAACATATGTTTTCAGACTAAAGAAGGCATTCTATGGACTGAAACAAGCGCCAAGGAATTGGTACGACTTGCTATCTAAGTTCCTGCTATCTCAACAATTCGTCAAAGGTGTAGTTGATCTGACTTTTTTCACACGGAAGGAAGGAGAGCATATAATATTGGTATAAATCTACGTCGATGACATCATATTTGCCTCCACAAATCCTAGTTTCTGTGATAATTTGCAAATCAAATGAGCAAACGTTTTAAAATGTCGATGATGGGAAAAATGTCGTTTTTCTTAGGACTGCAAATTTCTCAAAGTCCCAAAGGTATTTTCATAAACCAATCTAAATATGCTCTTGAGATGCTTAAGAAATATGGTTTAGACCAATGTGACCCTGTTGACATTCCTATGGTGAAAAGGTTAAAACTGGATAAGGATCCAAACGGGACTCTAGTTGACCCAACTCGTTATCGAGGTATGGTCGGATCCCTAATGTACCTCACAGCCAGTCGCCCTGGCCTAGTGTTTGTCGTCTGCATGTGTGCCCGGTATCAGGCAAAGCCTACCAAAAAGCACTTAACTACGATTAAACGGGTCTTTTGGTACCTCAAAGGAATTATTAATATGGGTATGTGGTATCCGAAGGATACCGGATTTGATCTAACGGCTTTTGCAGATGCTGACCATGCAGGTTGTCAAGATTCAAGGAAAAGTACATCGGGTAGTGCACAATTTTTAGGTGAAAAGCTAGTAAGCTGGTCGTCTAAGAAGCAAAAGTGTACTGCAATATCCACTATTGAAGCTGAGTATATCTCCCTGTCCGGTTGCTGTGCACAAATCCTATGGATGCGGTCTCAGTTAACTGACTACGGATTTGATTACAACAAGATTCCTTTGTACCGCGACTCCCAAAGCGCCATTACCTTATCTTGCAACACAATGCAACACTCCAGGACAAAACACATTGCGGTCAGATACCATTTTATTAAGGAACACGTTGAAAATGAGATTGTTGAACTCTACTTTGTCAAGACTGCTTATCAGCTGGCGGATATATTCACTAAAGCACTCGCGAGAGAACGCTTCAAATTTTTGGTCAAACGCCTCGGTATGCAAAGCATCACACCGGAAGAGCTGAAACGTCTTGCAGAGTCAGGCGAAGTGTCACTCCGTTTACTACTTCTTGTATCACATGTACTATAACTAGAATAGTTTATAAAAACAAAAACGACAAAAAGATTTTTCATTTCAAATATTTTTCAAAAACAAAATACAAAAATATAAAATTTCAAAAACAAAATATAAAATCAGAAAAATTTTCAAAAACCATAAAAAATCTTCTAGAGATGTCTTTCATGAATAGATAATATCTACGACCTTGGAAATGTCATTCAATAATGACACGTGATTGTAGATAAAGTTCGACTGAAAGTTTAAAACATTTTAAAACATGTCTTCTCAAATTTTCTAATGGTTTGTTATTAAATATCAGATAATAACCCGAGCCCTAAAGAAAAGGAAATTGTAAGCTTCAGTGCAGTTATCTTTAACAACGAAAAGAGAAGTCTTTTCGGTCTTGAGTTTAAAGATTCAAAACATTCCAAGTTTTGAAACTCAAGAAAGTGGCTTGTGTATATTTTGCTACACAACCCGCGCTTTCTAAAAAGGAAAATGTACGTCAAAAAGTACATTTTATCCTTAAAAGATTAATTTTCTTTAACTAGAGCAATTTTTCTCAACATGTGTTTATCAAACATGCTCAAGTTAAAACAAATTTTTCAAAATGCTACAAAATAAATTCAAAATTGGGTTGTGTCATTAAATGGAAAAAGATTTTCAAGAAATTTTGAACGCTCAAACAAATCCAAGAAATCTTTAAATAGACTACGGTCTTTGTTCGAGGGGGAGAACGAGCTTTTATATGAAAATTTCCAAAAAATGATCAAAAGAAATTAATTAAATTAATTTCATTTTCAGTAAAAACAAACAATAGAATTCGAACACTCAAACAAATTCTACAGCTCTTTAAATAGAAAACGGGTATTTGTTTGAGGGGGAGAACGTGTTTTAAAATAAATAAAATTTTCAAAAAGTGTTGTGAAAATGGTTTTGGGAAAACTGATTTAATCACTTAACGGGTCATCATTTGAGGGGGAGTTAATGGGATTAACTCCGGGACTATATTTTCAAAATATGTTTAAGCTTAAGGGCATTTAGTGTAACTTTAAATAGTTTACCATCTTTAGGACCTAAAATGCTAAATAGTTTTGTAATTAAGGTGTTAGGGGTAAAACAAAAACTTTAGGCTTAGTTTAATAGAGGTTTTAAACTTTAGGGACTTAAGTCACCAAAAATCAAAACCCCTCCCCATATTAACCCCTAGTCGACCCACCCCTCTCTCATTTCTCACACTTCACAAAAAAATTATCCTCCCTTTTTCTTTCTTGTATGGATCGGCTAACACCAAAGACAAACAAGAATCCATTTTTTGATCAAAGGTAAAGCACGAAAGTCAATCATAATCATCTTCTTAATACACTAGCAAAAGGAATTATTTCATCTCTTCATCTATCTTGAAAAATCAAAAATTTTGATTTAGGGTTCATAAAAAATGAAAATGTTTAGATGTTAAATTTTCTTAAGGGCTTTTGTAGATAATGATGTTAATAGACTAGTGTTAGCTCGAATTTAAGTGTTTCATTGATTTAATTGATCAAAATGGGGTGTTTGTTGCGTGTTTATCCACTGAACCACCCAAAGGGTGTATTTGTTTTGATTGTTTGAATGTTTATTGTTGGATTGTTAGCGTAAAAACATTAATCTAGCTCGAAAAGGTTTAATCTTTAAACCTTCAACACAAAGATTAGTGATTTTTGAAGGTAAAGACAAAGTGTTTGATGAATTGCTTGTGAAAGATTTTGTTGGAATAAGTGTTTGGAAATTTCAAGACTTGAAGATATAACAAATCACTAAGACTTGAAGTCTAAAACCGTACCACATGATCCGAAGCTCATGGTTCGGTTGAACTAAGACCACTAATCCATCATTATCGGTCGGCCAAGGCTTCACCGAACCATGATTAGGTCGGTCACCATGGTTCCACCGAACTTCTGCTTGGCCGGTTACCATGTTTCTACCGATCCACCATGGTTGGTAGCCAAAGACTCACCAAACCATGGTTGGTCGGTTACACTAAGACCACTGATCCATGGTCGACTAGTCCAAGACCACCGAACCACATGGTCGATCGATTCGCCAAAGGACAACGAACCATGGTCGGCCGAGTCCACCAAACGGTTAAAGCCTACCGAACCCTTAATGGGCCGGTTAAAAGGCTACACCATTTTGGGCCGGCTAAGCCCAACGAACCTTTAAGATTTAGTTAGGCCCACCGATCCAAATGGGCCGATTAAAGCCCAATATTGTTTGGCTTGATGTTCAAGCCCATCGAACCATATTATTTGGCCCGGTTTAAAGGCCCATTGGACCTTGACCCAAGTTTGACTTTTAGTTTGACCCGCGTCTCGTATTGACGAAACAATAACTTTTTCACGACATTTTATTATATAACACTAAGGATTCAAAATTTCAAATATCAAAATAAAAAGGGTGTTTTAAATAAATTCTAAGAGTTCAAAATTTAAAAGTGGATAAAATTTCATTACTTTTTCAAAAGTATTAACGTTTTCAAAAATCACAAAAATGAACGAAATTATTTAAAATGAGTTTTAAAACGGATATATAATAATTGTGTAAATCTTATACGATTTATATATCTCGGAAACTTAATCTCAAACAACTCGAACTTAGATGATTAGATCGTTGACTTTGCTTGACCACGTCTATGGATTTTGACCGTTGACTTTGATTTTGTCGTTGATCGTTGACCATTAACTTTGATTGTTGACCAAGTTTGACTTTCTTAATCCCGTGAATAAGTTCTTTTGATATGAAATTGATTATGTTTCCATGTGATTGAATACATGTTCTATCTGTTATCTGTGAAAATGTCAAAAATAGTTTAACAAGTATTTCTATATCAAAAGACGCGTTAGTGATTTAAGTTGCATCCGGTCTAGGGTATTCTCTTGCGTTGTTAGCATCATTTGGATTGCATCTGTTTAAGAGTATTCAAAAATCGTCGTTAGCGGCCTAGTTACCATCCGTTTTAGATATAAGAGTATTTTGAAATAAACTATCTTTCTCATTTAATGTGTTATATTTGGATATATCTCTCGTAAATTTCACCACAGTGCACAGGGTATTATTTATAATACTCATGCTCAATCTTCGAATTTAGCCCACTAGTGAAGTGGATTACAATACTAGTACTTATACTACGTATGGTATTTCCAAGGCACTTAATCTCATTCGAGATGATTTCCAAAAATAATAGTATTGATGTGTTTAGATTTTATAAACTTTATTGCTACAGATTTTAACACATCATTATCTATTAATTTTAAAAATAACACAAAGCCTTTACAAAATGAATTTCCAAGACAAAAAGTCTTTTGAGTCTACATTGAAATAACCTGACTAAGAGTTACTAATAAATCAGGATGGCTATTAGGGCTAGTTATCACCTAAAAGCTGATAATGTATCATTTTAGCAAATCAGTGTATCTTCGGGGCTCAAGGTCACTTTACTAAAAGGAAAACTCATTCTCATGCAAATCAATCGTTTTCTGAAACATTTTTTCATCCATTCAAATGATGCTACTTCTCTAAAGATTGGTTAAGTTAAACACCTTTAAGCATGAGAAAATAAAAACATTCTCGTTCAGACTTCCATCTTTTATTTTGTAGAAATAGTATCCCAGAACTTACTTTTAAGTGAGGATAACCAAAAACAAAACGAGTGATAAAAATCGTATGTGAAAAGAAAATATCATACGTCTTGTGTCAGTAAAAGCAAGAATAAAGGCACATGAGAAAGAAACATGACATAAGTATGAACAAAAAGAAATGCTCGTTCATACAAAACCGGCAGAGAGAACAAAAACAAAAATTAAAATAAATGTGCTTAAGTTTGTATTCATGTGAAACTAATCAAATTTGAATCTTATTCTTAGAATTCAACATGTCAAGAGGAAATCCTCAAGAAACAATTGTCTCTGAAGAATAGTTGGTTCCATGTGCTAACAGACTTCTCATCAAGAAGAACAACCAGTGTGTCGCTTCAGATTCAGACATCACAGATACAATGCTAAGATTTATTGCTGGAATTCTACGACACCACAAGCTATACAAGCCGGTTTCCTTAACTGCTAAAGTTCCTGTCATATACTTACATCAATTCTAGACAACCATCAATCACAACCAAAACAATAACTTATTCACATTCCAATTAGACACTCAAACTTTCACTCTCAATGTTGGACTACTACGCACTATTTTGCAGATGCCTTTACCTAACACCAAAACATCATATACCAAACCTCTCACAGTTTACCAAATTTTGGGATTCATCAAGACACTTATTTATGATGAAGATCCTAAGACAAAAATGACTTATGTCTCAACGTTTGTTGCTACAAGACTTCGTCAACCATGGAGAGCAATTCTGAGTGTTCTCGATAGGAGTCTTACATGAAAAGATTCAAGCTGAGACATAGCTAGACTTCTAATACTTCTGATACTTTAAGGAATTGTTCACTCTGCCAAGTTGGATTTCGCATCATTAATTTGGGACGAATTCGATTGGAAAATAGTTGACAGGTCTACCAAACCATCCAAGATGTCTACGTTGTTATACACCCGCTTCACTAAGCTTATCATTGACTACTTTATTTCATGCAACAAGAATATCCCTCGCAAATTCAACTCTAAAATGCATAGTGAAGAGACTCACCTATTACTAAACTATCAAACACTGTAAAAGGTACCTACAAGTTTGGAATGGAGATACCCGATATAATGATCGACGACGCATTCAAGAAGTTAACACGATACAAATACTATAAGGCTAAGTACGCGGAAAGTGAGAAAGCAAAAGATGTTGAGGAACCAGAAGAGCAAAATGAGTCTGTAGTCAGAAGTGGAAGAGGAAAAGGTTATATGCGTTCAGGTGATTATAAAGCTAATGTTCCCAAGATGTTCAAGAAAGATGTTGTGCTAAGGAAAACAAGATCTCTTACTGCCGCTGAAGAAACAATTGCAGTTAAACTTGTAAAATCCATCAGTATTGACGAACAACGTACTCACCAACGTCGAAGGAGTCAATTGACAATTGATAGACAAATTGACAACGATTTAGCAGATACGTATGCTGAGTGGGGACAGAAACTCAAAGGTCCCGCAGTTGACGATCCAGCACTTCAGTCCTTATTAGACTTACAGAAAGGATCAAAATCTAGTAGACTTGAGAGCTTGAGGCAAAAGAAGCAAGCAGTTGCAGGCGAAGGATCGAGTGCTGCTCACACCAAATACTATGACACATTAGATACATAAAGTGATGCAACATACTATTCTTCATGTTCAGACACATCAGAGGAAAGTGATAATGGAACTGATGATGCTAATGATTCTGATATGGACTTATCTGATGATAATCCAAATGAAGATGATGATATTGCAGGATTTGGGGTGTTCATGTACAACAAGTCCACTGAAACACCCAAGTCTACCTACTTCAGTCTGACAATTGCAAGTTCCTCTCTTGACTTCATTCAGAATCTGCTTGATGAAACACTTGTAAATGAATTGACGGATTTAATGAGTAATACAGTTTATACTGATGCTCATACAACCTCAGTGGTGCATAACCCAAAGGGAAATCCTGAAGTAAGAAGCTTTCTATCAGGTGCATCTGAAGTACCTTTTGGTATACAAGTAGATGTTTAAGCAACTAACCTTATATTGCAAGAAATGTTTCCGGACGATGTTGCTCGTCATATCTTATTTCCTTCAGCAACTATACCACATAAACTTCCCATAAATCCCTAACCAAACTCACTCCAAGCCAAAGCAAAGAAGTTAATGCAAAAGGAAAAGAAGAATATGAGGAAGATCAACTTCAAGAAGGCAATCGCATAGAAATTCAAAGAATACTATCAGAAGCTGGAAGCTCTTACAAATATCAATGTTTCTGAAGCATTTGAAAAAGCTATCCAAACAAGAGTTATGACTGAGATAAAGAAGTTTCTACCTACTCATATCCTGAAAGTCGTTGCAAACTATGTTAGGCCTCGACTTAACACCTCTATGCTTGAAGTTATGCAAAATAACTAGATTAGTCTATTCACCAAACCATCCACCTCCACTGATGATCTCTCAGACATGGATCTAAAGTTAAAGCTGCTAAACAGAATTTACGAGAGCAAGTCAAATACGACTCATCTTACTAATCAGAAGCTTTATGACACTATATATGAATCCGTCTGTCTCGATCATGATACACTTAATGATCAAGATGCAGAGCCATCCTTTCACAAGAGGTCTCACGATAATTAGGATCCTCCCAATAATGGTGAGGGGGAGAACAAGAAGAAAATAAGAAAGAATGTTGGTAAACCTTCTTCTAGATCATCAAGGCAAAACAAATCTCCCATGGTTCATGCATAAGATGACACTCCTGCCATACAACCCTTAGACCAAGAAGATGAATATATTCGGACTAGTCCAAATACAAAATGGTACACTAAGTCAGGGTCTGCAGGTGCTACTAAAAGAAGAACAACATGGTTGATCTGCTTTTGAAATCAGATATCGATCAAAATGAGAATCATATTCTTAGACCATCTACTATCACTATAGCAAAGAAGCTTAAAACACTTATCCAACAGGACGAGCTTATAATGGCATATCTCAAAGGTACAGGATTCGAAAAACTAAAGCAGCAGTACCAGAATGATGTTGAACTCGAATACCATGTTGATCAACTCAAAGCAGCAGTGTTATCAGAAGCTAAGTGGAACAGTGATGAAGATGATGTGTCAAAACCCAGATTGTTTGAAAGACACATGTCCAAAAATATAAAACGACACCCTTCTTTCTACAACAACAATCTCTACTACCTTGTGATCCTGAGCACGGAAGAGAAGTACATTACTTCTATTACCAAGCATTATGCTGCAAGATACTACATCTAAGGTATAGAAGATATGATCTCTGATAGATGGTGCAAAGAAACTCATCGTTACCACTTTGAAGCTCTTAATGGTATTCACCATTGGGAAGATAGAAAAATTGACTTCTTTCAAGCAGAAATGAGTAACCGATCAGAAGGGAAAGTCTACTCAAATTTAAAGATCAAATCAGTTGTTCGTATCGTGGTAAAGAAGAAATGAGGTTATGGTTTTTTAACATCAATTGTAGTCAGGAGGTCTGATGATCAAGAGTATGAGTTCAGCTATGCAGATCTTCCTAGACTCAACCTAAACAATGTTAAAGACATATATTTGCTCCAAGTCTAAGATAAACTACACCATCTCCCATTAGAGTTCTTGAAAGACTTCAACAATTCACTTCTCCTATTCATCAGAAGAGTCGTGATTCAAAACAGGGTTGAAGATATTCAATTAGGAGTATAAAGTTATCAGTAAACTCTCAATCTCACCAAACCTATGATGTTCTTTGAAGGAATTGACCAAAAGATACCATTCACAATGTCTGACATACAAAGGAGTTGTGTATCTTGACCAACATAACGTCAAATCCTTTATGAAGTTCAATGAAGTTAAAAAGTTCTGTGATGGTACTCTAATGAAGATCCGTAACAACCTAATTGACATGGTGAACATGAACAAGCTGGGTAAAGGTAACAGAAGATTGAAGGGAAAGGACTGGACTGACAATGATGTCATAAAATCAAACGAGATGGTGAAGAAGATTGATTAGACACTCAAGCGCAGAGAGCAGCTTAGAAGGTTGGAAGAGTATGTTGGAGGAAGACCCAAGACTGTTAGTCCCCATACTTTTGTAAGGCCTATGTAATCACTCCTTAGGGGGAGATTGTTAGAAACACTGAAAAGTGTTGATTACGTGGTCATTTATCTAGTATTAATAGTCTAGGGATTAGTTTATGCAAATAAGGAAGGACTTATGTATAATATGTAAAAATCTTAATTGCTTTTAAGTCTCTCCTTCCTTACTATAAAAGGAGGGCTTAGAAAAGGAATTAAAGTGGTGATTCTTCTCTTTCTAATCTAATATTTCTAGTTTTTATCTCCTTTTTCTCCCTCTCCTCACCCACATCTCACTCTCTATATATATATATTTCTCTCTCTCTCTAAAACTATATAGTATAACATATGTTTTGATTGTTTATCAAATTTCTTCTTGTTAATTATAACCTTGTGCAACTAATCTAGCCTTATTTCTAGACACGACGCCATTTTCGTCAAGCTTATTTCTAAATACCAACTTAGTTCCTGTAATTGTCATAGACTTAGGATTTAGAACTAACTCCCAAACATAATTTGCGGTGAATTAATTTAGTTCTTCTTGCATGGCAACTACCCAGCTTTTGTCCTTTAAAGCTTCACCGACATTTTTGGGTTCTATGATTGAGAGGAAACAAAAGAAATTACTTTTGTCTTGAGCTTAAGATCTAAGGGTTATTTGGTTTAGATTTTCTATGACATTTTCTAACGGATGACTATTAGATTCCCTAATATTGACTATTTTGTTAATTTCTAAGGTTTCGTCTTCGATATCATTTCCTAAGGGTTTCTTTTCACTAACCTTAATAGCTTCTTCTTCGACTAAATCATCCTCCTCCAAGGGTGATATTTTAGGCGGGGGAGGAATTTCATCGAATGTTACATTTAAGGACTCTTTGACTTTCATTGTGTGTTTGTTGAGAACTATATGGGCTTTGCTATTTTGAGAATATCCTAGGAAAACACCTTCGTAAGACTTTGGGTCAAGCTTGGTGAGGTAGTCTTTTGTATTTATAATGAAACACTTACTTCCAAATACTTTAAAATAATCAAGAGTAGGTTTCCTACCCCTCGAGATTTCTTAAGGAGTTTTTCCTAAGATTGATCTAATCAAAATCCTATTGAGTATATAAGTCTAGTTGTCCACCGCGTCACACAAAACTTTTACGAAATGGATTGTTCATTTAATATGGTTCTACACATTTCTTATAAAGTGCGGTTGTTCCTTTCTACTACCCCATTTAATTGTGGAGTGCATGGAGCGGAGAAATTATGAATAATCCCATTAGAGTCACAATAATTTCTAAATTGCACTTCATTATCAAATTCCCAGCTATGATCAGTCCTAATGGAGACTATTGAACAACCTAATTGATTTTGAACCTTTTTACTAAAAATCTTGAATTGCACAAAAGCTTCGGTTTTGTTTTGAAGAAATTTTGTCCAAGTAAACCTAGAGTAATCATCTACCATTACTAAGGTGTAACGATTTCCTCAATAACTCCGTATGGCGGATGGACCGAATAAATCCATATGAAGAAGTCCTAAGAATCTAGTCGTTGAAATCATATTCTTAGTTTTGTGGCTAGCGTGAGCTTGTTTTCCAAATTTACAAGCGTTACAAAAATGTTAATCGAAATTAAGCTTAGGTAGATTTCTAACTAGTTCTTTAGACACTAAGTATTGAATTAAATGCATGTTTTCATGACCTAATCTTCTATGCCATAATGTAGAGTTTTCGTCTATTGTTGTAAGACATAATTTGTCTTTTGGCTTATTTCCTAATTTCATCACATATAAGCCACTTTTCCTAATACCTCTACCTATGACTTTTCTGTCCTTAGTTATTTCACTATCATGCTCGGAAAATATTACCTTGCACTTATTATCACATATTTGACTAACACTTGGTAAATTAAATCCTAAGTTATCTATATGCTCAACATTTGCAATATTAAGGGAGTCATGAGAAATCATACCTTTTCCAATGATGTTATCGTGTAGATTACTACCAAAAATATGTTACCTCCATTATATGCTTTGTATGTAGAGAAAAGCTTTTGGTTGCTCGTCACGTGCTTAATGCATCTATTATCTTTTATCCACTCGTTGGGCTCTAAATCACTTCCCAAGCATATCTTATTAGATTCTTGAGCTATAAGATACGTTTCGTCTTTTGTATTCTTTTCCTCTTCTTCACCCATATCGCTCAAAGATCCTCCAACAAAATCCCTTTGGTTTTTGTTTCTTGGTGGCTTCGGACATTCTCCGATAAGGTGATTTGGATCTCCGCATCTAAAGCATTTTCTTTCGCTCTTTTAGTTCTTGTCGTCTCGACTTCTTTGGAACGACTTCTTTTCATCACGAGGTTGTCTTACGAATCTACCTCGTCTTTTGAAAAAACTTCTTAAAGTCTCTCACGACCATGGCATACTCTTCGTCTTTACTCCCGAAAGTCGAAATTTCTTCATTGCTAGATTCCTTTTTAGCTTTTAAGACAAGAGATATACTTTGTTCTCTTTTGCCTTTGACTATTTTGGAATCTTTCTTAATTGTCACTTCATGAACTTTTAAGTTACCGATAAGTTCGTCAAGTGATAGTGATGTCAAGTCATTCGACTCTTCAATAGTTATGACCTTTGCTCGCCATTTAGGATGAAGTGCCCTAAGAAATTTCCTAACATAGTTCTTGCTAGAATAACCTTCATCAAGTGTTTTTAGACTAGTAATAATAGTGTTAAATCTAGCAAAATCATTATCTATCGATTCATCTTCCAAAATCGTAAATTGTTCATATTGTTGAACAAGAAGATCTATTTTATTATCTTTGACTTGACTATTACCTTGGTGAGTGATTAACAAGGTTTCCCAAGTTTCTTTTGTGGTTTTGCACATAAAAATTCTTTTGTATTCTTTACGTAACAAAGCATTATAAATTATCATTTTGGTTTCATTGTTTTTAGCAAGCCTCTTTTTAAGATCATCACTTTGTTTATCAAAGAGTACAGTTTCATCCTTTTTAGTTTTAGGATTATTTTCAGTGTGTGAGAGATCATCATAGGTAATGACATGCCAAAGATCTAGATATTTTGATTTCACATAAGTCTCGAATCTATTTTTCTTGTAAATAAATCCATTGCTTTCAAAGAGTGGTGATCTTTGCATGGATTGCCCTTCTAAATATCTTTCAGATTCTATAGATCGATTCAAGTTTTAAAATATAATTTATTTTAAAAAAATTATGTTAGCCTGCTCCTGATACCAATTGTAGAAACTAAAATAGGGGGTTGAATAGTTTATCGTTTTTTTAAAATTTGATTATTGTTTGTTAGTAAAAGCGTAGATTTGAGTTTAAGTGATATCAAATTGTAAAATCTCACAAATCACACAAACATAGAATATAGAAGATAAGAGATTGGTGGAGGTGTTTGGATATAACTTGAAAGGCTTTCTTTATTTCACTCTTAGAAACACACACTTACGCCCCCTCTTTATGTGTAGAGAAGGCTTTATATAGTCCTTTGGCCAGCCATGGGCCTTCTTGTAGGCTTCCATGGGCTGGGTCTTAGACTATTACATAACTTAGCCTAACTAACTAGCTTATCGGACTAACTATTACACGCTTGATATTGTCTAACTATTACAAGGCTCGTGAGATTGATAATGATCGTCACTTCACTAAAAACTGAATTACTAACAATCTCCCCCTAAGGGACGATCATTGAGATCTCATTAATGATCAATACTTTCTGAATTCCTAATAATCTCCCCCTAAGGGGTGATCATAGAGATCTCTCTTTGTAACATTGATCTTTGATCTTTGATTCTTCTTAACTTGATCTTGAGTCTTGTTCGTGTAATAATTGTGCTAGTTACTTTTGTTCCAATCATGCGCTTGTGATCTTGATCTTTATATTTTCTTTGTCTTTGTCTTTGTCTTTGTCTTTGTCTTTGTCTTTGTCTTTGTCTTTGTCTTTGTCTTTTAACTTTGCGTGTGAGATCTTTCATCATTAATTCTTGTAATACTTCGCCTTCTTGCGATCTTGTGTCTTTGGACCAACATGCTCATACTTTATGGAATCTTGAAAGCCTTCAAACATTCTCCCTTGATACCTTAACTTGAACTCTTTATGTCTTTAAGGAATATGTTGATTATCAGAGTAGCAGAAGTCTTTATCTTGAGCTTTCTTGATTACTTGGAACTTTACTTCTTGAGTATGAGCATGTGGTTATGAATCTGACTCAGCTAGAATGAGATAACACCACCATTTTATAAACCTAAAATTAAAAGGTTGTAATAAGCATAGTTATGGACGAATATGGCTTTGTCATTCGTCAATATTAGGTAGCGTTAACCTTCGGTTCCATGAGGACCGACCTGTGAACAGGTAGATTCAATTTAGAAGAATCTCCTTGACAGGATTTCCAGCTTAAAATATTGGATCATCTAACACATAAGCATTAGATTCATCGTACTTGCTTGTTCTCATTACCAGAACATCTCAAAGCAGAAAGCACGATAAGAGTAAATCAGTTAGTTACTATCTGACTGATTGAGTTGTCAATTCATAGACTAGACCAAAATCGATATCCAGTTGACACAAGTTTGATCCATATAGGATCGCGCAAGTCACCTACCGCAATGCTATTTGATGTTGACATTGGAAGGATTTCCATCCGTCTCTGTGAAATGCTAAAGAGCACCATTCTGAATGTTCTGGCAAGATTACGAGCATAATGCGCATGACTCTAAGATATCACTTGTTTTCAGCAAGTGTATTTTGGAATTGTATCCTAATAAGATTTATTGATGATCTCTTTTGGCTCTAGACTCAATAAGTGCGTTTTGGTTTTAGTGATCGGAGGTTGGAGCTGATTGCCACCTTTTCAATATCAACTAACTCAGAGTGAGAAAGCCGATAGAAACGTATTAATCTCCGTGAGAAATGAAACAAGAGTATTTTAGGAGATCTTGAGTGGCTATGGAGGGTTGTACATTGCATCACTGAGTCCATGATGACTATCTTTAATACCAGCAATCATCTTTGTGATTCTGATAGCATATGTATTGACCCGGTTTCTGCCTTAAGTTGTATGGAGGGATTCTTTCTTTAGACCATTTATCCTTACATTTATTTTGTATTCTTCAACCCCTTTAATGTTTACCAAGATCTCATTACTAGCACATTGTTGTGATTGTTCCAGTGCTAGCTCATGCCTTAGTCAACATTATTCACATAATTTCATTCAACTCCATCTTTCCTAAGGACTTCTAATTCTATCTAATGGGATGTCCTTGGGTAGATCCCTCCGGTTCTAGTTGGATCATCGGACTTATGTCTAACCCTAACCACCTTATGACTTCATCGTCGTCGTAAATTAGTAGGTTGTTGGGTATAAAGATCGTAACCATAAAACCATTGAAAATCAATCAAAGTGTTTGATGTAAATCAAAACGTTTGACACTTTGAAAGTTTTATCTTTTAAGAAATGCTCCCCCTACACATGTGCATCGTTATTCGAAATTGTTTCGCACATGGAGGAAATAGATACGCACTTGAGTCAAAGACGATCACATTTAAATCCAATTTTCTCCCCCCTCAAAAATAGCATATCATATGATGTTTTTTATATCAACGAAATAAAATGGCTATTTGAGAATTTTAAAAGCACATGGGAGAAAATGGTTATTGCATGATTATAATTGGAACTTTTTCTCTTCGCTCCCCCTCAATTGATGAAGGATGGAGATAGTGTCGAGTACACAATTATTTGAAAGATTTTGAATTTATTGAAAAATTCTTTAGAAAAATTATACTCGGACACTGCATTATAGTCTTAACAAAAACGTGTCCATACACTTAGGCTTTTATTTTGAGAAACTCCCCCTTAAAAAAAGATTCAAGTCAAAGGATTGAATAAGGAAGGGAGTGTTGAACACACAATTTTGAAATATTTTGAAAAATCTTTTTGATAACCTCTTGAAAAATTGTGTTCAACATTTTAAAACTTTTTTACTTTAGCTCAAGATTTTGAATATCTTAATGAACGAACTCAAGTTTGAGAATTTGTAAGCTTCCCGTTGTGAGGATAAGTGTACAAAAATGCACACTCTCCTTTATCTGAAGAACGAGTCCTAAGCTCACATGTACTTAGAAGTCATATGTTTTGAGTAAACTTGTGAAATTGTTTTTTGATAAGTATGCTCGAAAAACAAGATGATTTCTCTTCTTTTTAAGGTAAATCTCACTGAAGCGTACACTTCCCTTTTATTTGAAAACTAAGTTGTGCACAAATGTGTACACAAGTCATTTTGATGAGCAAAATTTTGAAAGATTTTGAAAATCTTTTGAAAAAATTTGAATAATTTTGCTCGAAAACAAGAATATTTCTCTTCTTTTCTTAAGATAAGTGCACTGACACGTACACTTTATTTTCTTTCAAAACACAGGTTTTGTATAGAAGTATACAAAAGTCATTGACTTGAGCTACAAAACTTTAAATGTTTTGATTGAATAGCTTAAGACCAAAAAGATTTCTGTTTTTGTTGTTATGGATAAATGCACTGAAGCATACATTTTCCTTTTATCTGAAGACCGGGTTGTTATCTGACATTTAATAACAAACCATTATTTTGAAGCGCAGGTCCTGAACTGAAATGTCCAGAAGCCATTGAGATATCAAATTAGACAACAACCTTTGGAACCCATTGAAGCACGGTGCTAACGGGTTTACCAATTTGTGAAAACCATTTGAAGGTTGTGTCAATTTGATGCAGAGAAGTTGAATTCCAACGAGGAGTGGAAACCGGTGTTTCATTTTGAAATAATGCTCATGGAATCAACAGATATTTAAAATTCCTTTTGTTTTTCCATTGATTATGAAAACTTGGATTTTCTTGTGGAGTTTTAAATCTTGATGAAGAAGAAGATTTCCATCTGTTGTTGAAACTCGGTGTTTCATTTTGAAAATTCATTTTTGAAATGAATGGAAATCTTCCACTATTTGGAATTTTCAAAGCATAATCATTCTTGTTTTGCAATGAAAGCATTTCTGATTTTGAGTATTTGAAAGGTTTTGAATGACTTTGCTTTGGTCTCCAAACTTGTTTTAACGGTGTAAAATGAGAGTTTGGAGTTTCAAAAATCTTCTTTTTCTTACTTAAATCACTTGAGTTAAAAACCTTTTGAGTAGGTGTTTCAAAAGTTTGAGTAGGTGTTTCAAAAGTTTGAGGTCTCTTAGAAAACTTCCTATCTTTTTGCAAATAATAGGTTGTAAACTAAGACACCCTTTTTAGGAATGATTTGGAATATTCACCTGTGTAAATCATTGGTGAAACACTTACTTTTGGTGTTGAAAAGTTTGAAACTAGAGATTTCCCTTTGTCCTGGTTAAAAGAATCAAACTTTGCTTTTAGAGCATTATATGAAGTTCTCAAATCGCTATATTCTTTTTGAATTGAAAGAAGATCTTGTGATGCCAATTTTGATTATAAAGAAGCAATTTGTTTCAAAAACTTATCTTTTTCGGCGTTAAAATCTTGAATCTTACGATCTAATTTTCGTTCAAGTACAACTTTTTATTTTCAAGCTTTTCGAAATAAGTTTCAAACTTGTATGTTTTCTTTGAAAAGTCAACTTTGATGTCTTCAAAGTCTTTTGTTTGTTGTGCTAAAATTATTTTGAGCGCCTTAATCTTTGTTTCAAAACTTGATGTTTTATTTCTCATTTCGAGCTCCTTAATCTTTGTTTCAAAACTTGATGTTTCATTTCCTAAAAGAATCCTTTTCTCCCCCGATTCTGATTCAACATTTGAGGGATCAGAATCATACAAAGATTTTTGAAGGAAATCATTTGAGATTCGAGAGTCAAACTTTTTCTTTTTCATTGATTCAATCTTTTGAAAAACTTTATCAAACTTTTTATCCGCAAATTCTGGCTTGGAAAGGGTATTTATTGTTAGGATTAATAAAAATGACGATCTTATTGAGATAAAAGTCTTGTAATAAATAGAGAAATAATATTGTGTAATAGGTTAGGTGAAAGGTTCGTGACTAAAATAAAGTCACGAGACCCGATAAATAGTTAAAGTCTAAAAGAGAAGAGCTTCATGCTCATTCTTGTAAATGGGTATAAATACCCCTCCACCACCTCATTTGTGAGGTGTGTCTTGTGTGTGTTCTCTTAATCTCATTTTACCTTTTCTCTAATCCTCCTCCTCCCTCTTTCTCTCTCTACTTTCTAAACTTTCTCTCTCTAGATTAAACACTTTATTGCTTATTGATCCTGAATTCAAGACCTCACAAGTGGTATCATAGATGCAGGAGCGATTTAGTGTTGTTTAGGAGAGCTTATTCGGACAGCTTATTACGTCATCTTATTCCAGCAGCTTATTTCGAGCTTATTTTGAGCTTATTTGAGCTTATTCGGTTTTGATAAGCCAATTTCAGTAGCTTTCTTCGTCATTTTCTGCTTGTTTCGAGCTTATTCGGTCCTGATTAACTGTTGTGCTTATTCTGTCTTTTTGATGTGCTTATTCAGATTTTTAGAGCTTATTTTGTGCTTATTTGGCTAATCTCGGTTTTATCGAGATTGAATGCTTACGGTTTTATCGTAAGTGTCGTGGCAAAATTAGTACAAAGTTTGCTTATTTGTGCTTATTTTGATTTTCAGCAGTTTGATTAAGTCAAAATTCGGAAAAAACTGATTCATTAATCAATTTCAGTAAGTTTGACTGGTCAAACTCAGTAAAATCTGTTACAATATCAAATTCAGTAGAGAGTTTGTTACAAAATGGTTTGACTGGTCAAACTCGGATTAAAACAGTTACACAAATCAAACTCGGTGGTCAACGATCAACATGTTTTGAAAAACGCGTTTTGTGAAGATCTGATTTAGATCTGATCTTATCTCAGTTTTTTCTTTGTGTTTTTAACAAGTGAGTCAAGATCTTAAAGATCCAAAAACACAAAAGATAAATCCTCATAGATCTGTCAAACTCGGAACGATTCTTTTTCGGAACCTAATTTCGACAAGACTCAGATTTCACAAGATCTCAGATTTGTGTTGCATCGAGATTATATCAAATCTTTAAAAGATTAATTCACACAACACTATATCATCACAGATCCAAAACAAACTCGAAAATCAAACACAGAACCAAACTCAAGAAGATCATTTTCGCTTCTTTCAATATTCCAACAAGTCAAAGACTAACAAGAACAAGAGTGTTCTTGCCTCTCTTTTGTTTCGGTACAACAAGAAAACCATTAAACAAATTCTTACCTCAAAATCAACCAAACCTCACATCTCAACAGATCCTAAACTCGGAACCAAACAGATCTCAGTTTTGTGTTTTATCAAAATCATCAAGGATTGTTTTTTAAAACACAAGTCATCATATATCTTTGAGAAGATTCAAACGAAAAACAAGAAAAGGACAAGATCTCAGTTTTGGTTTATTTTTCGTGATCTTTAAAGACCATTACACACGAAAATTACCATATCATCATTGATCTTTTTGAAGGCTAGCTTCTTTTAATTTTCAAAAACACAAAAGATAAAGACAAGAACAACAAGTGTTCATATCATATTTTTTTGTTTCGCTTCATAAACTAAAAACGAATTTTGAAGCTTTTACTTCATTTGTTTGTTCGAAAAATAAAAGAAAAGAACAATAACAAGGGTGTTAAGTTCTTTCTTCGTTTCGGTGAGAAAAATCAAAACAAGTAATGGAACAATAAACCTACCTGTGGAAAATATTTGCATTTGTGTCATCAGATTTGGCAAAGCTGCGTGTTGTTCGATAGAAAAGAAAGAGTGTACACATATTGTTGTTCGAGGTTTTTTATCAAAGAAAGAATCAAAATATTATTGTCGAGTGGCTGAGATTTAATAAAAGGACAAGTGTGTATGCTTTGTGGATACAAGTTGTGACTGAGATAGTAGATGAATTTGTGTATTTGTGATAAGAGATAAATCATTCTTGTGTGACTGAGAAAGGAAAAGTGAGTAGGGTTATTTGAATGAGTTAAGTATCAAAAGAAATATAGAGGCGTGTTTTGTTTGTGTCTGAGTAGGAAACTAGGGTTAACAAGTGTGTATTATATACCACTAGAGTTAGGGTTATAAACAAGTTGGGCTGAAGAGTTACAACAAATATTGTTGGGCCGGGTGTCTTGTAGTCATCCTGTGTAGACAAGAAAGGGAGGCCGAAGTTAGATAAATAGGGCGGATATATATATATTTTTTTGGGCTTCGAGATATAGATAACAACTTTTTGGCATATTAGATTCGAGTGAGTTAAATATTAGGACTAAAATTTTGATATAAATTTTTGGTGTACAAGATTTTAATTGCGGGTTGATTTTTCGATAAGTGATTGATAATTTGGTTTGAATTTTTGAGTTTGTGTTGAAAATTACTTGGGTTCGTCGTGATAAATAGGGAAAATGGGATCAAACGAGGAAATAAGACGCTTAGCTCAGGAAGCTGAAAAACAACAATTATTTGCTCAAAAAGTCCAACAACAAAACACGACTTTGACTAGTCAGCTTGAGTTGTATAAGAAAAGGGTTCAGGTTTTGGAAGGTATTAACAAGGATAATAATTATCTCAACGAATTTCTTGAAGCTGATGAACGGGCAAAACGTTATAATAAACAAGCTCAGTCTCAATTGGTTCGTGATCGAGATATCATTCGAGATCTCGAAAAACAACAAGATAAATTAGAATTGGATGCCAAAGATTATAAAAGACAAAAAGAGGAATATCAAAAGACACAAACGATTTTTAATCAAACACAGCGTGACAAAGAGGAAAAATATCTTGATGATATTCTTCAGTTACAAGCTAAAATCAAAGATCTTGAAAATGTTGTTTGTAAATGGGAAAATCAACTGAAACACTTCGGTTGCTTACAAATGAACAAAAATCTTTTCGGGACAACTTACATAAGTCAGGTTTGGGATATAACGGTCCTTGTGTTCTTTCACAAGCTTATGCTAAAATTCCTAAATTGTATCGTGCTTATGAACTTTGTGATAAAAATGAACAACTGCATGTGTTTGATTCTGAGGAAACTCTTGAGGATGCTGAAAAGAGTCAATTAAAAATGAATGAGTTTCAAAAAGATGAAAAAGAAATGAATTCAATTGTTCAAAAGTTGTATTTCTATTTTATACTCTTTTAGAATCGATTTAAAAAGGATGTAAAAGAAATGAATGTTGGGAATTATGTTTTCCTAACTTTGTACCGACAGTATTAATAGTTAGTACTGATAGTTATAGTTATTACTGATAGTACAAAATGTTAAGTATTGATCAGTTAGTTAGTACCGATAGTA
>BQNB010024870.1:0-60251 GCA_026074375.1 Tanacetum coccineum
CCCTAGCCTGTTGTGCCCTTTCAGGACCTCCCGCATTGCCTATACCTCCTGCACCTGTCGCGTTCCTGGTGGCACGATCTTCGGCAAGAGCTTTTGCCACTTCGTCGGAAACTAGCTTGGCAATAGCAGCTTGAGTCATTTGTTTAGGAGCCATGATAATCTGCGAACACGAGGGGTACGTATAAGGTCACTATATTTAATAAAATTTATGCAAAGTACGAATGTATGCAAAATATATGAATGTATGCAAATATGAATGTATGCAATACATTAGATATGAGACTTTCGAAGTATGATAAAAACTTTAATATGTAAAGTTTAATAATAAATATATATCTCAACATATATATCATAGTATTTATTAATAAATACTTAGTGATAATACACCCGCAATATATAATGCTAGGAAGGTAATTGCAAGAACGACTTGGCCGGCATCTTGAGGAATTTGCGCGCTAAAATTTTAAAAATAAAGTTATAGTTTAGGTTTTGAAAACGACCTAGTTCTCTATAACTTATGGCTCTTGATACCAATCTTTAACACCCCCAAATTTACACGCAGCGGAACCAACAATTTGGGTGTTAAATAATAGTACAATAGTCATAAGAGATAAAGAACGACTCAAAGAGACGTTCAAAACAAACAACCATTCCATTGCATATTTATCAGAGTACAAAAGCGTAGTCCCAAGAGATCATCACCATACATACAATAAGTTTGATTTATCCAAACTAAAACAAGTTTTTAATGAGGAATGGGTTTTTAAATGATGGACAAAAGTTTAGCGCAATTCCTCCACACCAGTGCCTCCAAGCCTTCATACTTCAATTACCTGAGATGAAACATGCTAAAAAGTCAACACGAGGTTGAGTGAATTCATAGGTTTGATAATTGATAAAAGAGTTGAACACAAGCATAAAAATAATCATATGCTTCATATAGACTTGTTGATCAGACAAGCTAATAAACAATAGTTGCATTGAGCTCGCGACACCGATCCCATTGACGAAAATTCATAATCAATTTATAATATAATGAATGCCCCCAGGTTAGGTATTTTCGTCAGATACCTACTCAAATCTCCATACAATATGTCCGTACATTGGGAGTGCTCACTTTCCCGGATTCAAACTCCCAAAAACCGAACCGGGTTGTCAAGCCCATAGCGCTATTAATTGTATGAGCGGCTACCCATCATAGGTAGTTGACGGCTCACGATTGGGGTCTTATGACGAAAGCTACTCAAGCAACAACATATATTCACATACGGGTCCAAGCATACGAGAAGAAAACTACTTGTGTTCGTTTTATAAAAACTAGCATGCATCTCCCTCGCGGGGTTTAAGAAAAATACTTGAAAAGTTGAAAGGCGAGGCTATGAACTCACCTTGAGCGGACGGTAATATCAACAATATAAGAGCTGAAGAAGACAAGTACTCCTAAGAGTGACCTAAAATAAAAGGCGCGTCTTAGAAAAATAAACTAATACTCACGCGAAAGAAAATGAACCAAACGATGACTTTATAAAAGTTTTACTTATGTCCGAACTAGCATGGCATTGCATTCAAGTTTTTATTGACCAATTTTACCCAAATTCAAGTGTCCCAATCTGTATGAATATGTCATTCATACCATGTTTTTACTTTACTCTTTACCCGTCAACTCACACAAATTTACCCGTTTTGGTTTTACGTCTAGTAACTTTTTATTTATAAAATTCTGAAATCTTCCAACTTTGTCGGATCATAAATCAAAATCCGTAATTCATATGAGCATGAGGTTTTCACCTCCAGAAAGCATTTTGAGTCTACTTTTCAAAAATACAGGCCTCACTGTCCAGGGGGTCAATGATCCTGTGTGAAATTACCATTTTACCCTTCTATGTCAAAACAGTTTATTTTCTGAATATTTCCACTCCACGAAAATGACCATAAAACAAAATCTATACATGCTATAAACGTGAGACCACTTGGAGATGGTAGCTATAAGTGTCCTCTACAGGGAACAACTTTTTATTTCAGAAAGTTAGTGCAAAAATATGGGGTTATACCCCGTTTCCCAACTGAGTGCAAAAATTGACTAGTTTTAGTAAATTGGCCGTATCTAGCTCATCCGGAGGAGATACGGCTCTATCCAATTAACCACATATACCTTAGACACATACCAACATCATTATTAAATTTACCAGGTACCCTATTACCAAAAATATTTCGTAATCCATCTGTTTTGCTACTGATGTAAAAACAGTTTCATAACCCTATTATAATCCAATCCAAACATCATTTTATTCTCTTAAAAATTTAACACAATGCCATAACTAATGATTAGACACATTAGTAAACATAAAAACTTAATATTTTCAGAATCTAACATCCATTTGCATGGTCCAAAAACGAAATAAAAATTGAGAATAAAGAATAGATCTTACTAAGGGTGGATTTGAGCTAGAGAATCAACAAACAAAAACACTCTCTTCTTGCTAGGGCTGGTCCAAACCAATGCAACCCTTAAATCCAGCGATTGAACACTTACTTAGCCCTAAAATATCACCAAGAACTATCCCAATAAAACCCCAATCAAATGGCTTTAAGAATCACCAAGAAAACTAGTCCTAAACACCTTCAAATCTTCAAGAAACTACACCAAACTTTGCAAGAGGCAAGAGGATGGTGTTATAAAGCCTAAAGTGAGTTGAATAATTTTGTGAGATGGTGATGGTGGTGTGTAAAAATTCGGCAGCCACAAGGTTCAAGGGAAGAGAGGATTTTTGAAATGGTGAAGTGAAGAGTTTGTTGCATGTATGGGAAATGAGGAAGGAATGATTAGGTTTATAAAAAGTTGTAAAATGGTTTGTGTGCAAGTATGGGTGACCGGCCATTGGCCTTGGGGTGGGTAAAAGTATTTTTTTTTTTGATTTTTATTTATTGCAAGTTTAGTGAAAGTATTATGCAAAGTATAATTAAGGAAAAGTAACGGTTTACAGGGTAGAAACGCGAGTTTTAGCAAGAAAATTCGTAAACGCGAAACATAACGGAAAATGTAAATGATGAAAATTATAATCATCGATGAATATTATAAGATTATTAAATCACTTAAGACACGAAGACAGAAAAACACTCATGGAAAGACGGCATATCAAGACTGCATTTGTTACATAACTAGAGATGGGGAAAATCTGGATAAGATGAAAGAAAAAGGGGATCCATGTATCATGGTGGGATATTCTACTCAGTCGAAGGGATATCGTGTTTACAACAAAAGAACACGCTTAATAGTTGAGTCCATTCATATCAAGTTTGATGAAAATCAAAGGAAGAAATGATGTCTGATCACAAAACAGGTTCAGACCTCGCCCCACAACGCACGAGTGTCTGTTGAAAAGTTTTCAGGCTCCTCTTGGGTTTACTAGCACTAATAGGCACTACCTTAGGCTTCTTAGTTCTAGCATTCACGTCTTTCAAGTATCTAGAAACACAAGCATCATGATCTGAATTAAACACAATTTTTCCACAATCAGGCAACTAACAGCATTACATCGAATTTCGTTTTATAAAAATCTCACAACGAGAAAATAACGTTTCCTCGTCTTGCGCTGGTCTTACAAGAACATTCAATGTTTTACTCTAGAAAGCAATGTGTACGTTCCGTGCGGTTACCCTTACGTTAGAGAGAGAGTCTTTAACAGTTGGTTTTTCAAAAAAGTTGATCACGATTTTTCAAGAATATCTCGATGAACAATTCATAATCTTTGCCTCAGCATATGGTGTGAGCTTCACACTCCATCCTCACAATGTTTTTAAAGACAAACAATTTCTCAAGTGGTCTAATTTTTGAGGGGGAGTTTTTGGAAAAAACAAAGTTTTAATGTTCTTGGATACATCAATCAACAGACCATTCTATGTATTAAAACATTCAAAATGTTCCAAACCATTCATTCTGATAAAATTTCTCCCACGGATTTTTCAAGACATTTTTTAATCACAAGGTATTCAAAAAACTAAGTTGTTAATTATTTAAATAAGGGGAGAAAATGTAATTTAAAAATATGATCTATCGACTAAATGTGTGACAGGAAAGCAAGGTTTTACTGTTCGTCTCTTTATACCCAAAACAACATCTTAATTTCACGACGATTCTGAAGGACATTAAGGTGGTTAGGTTAAGAAATCAATCCTATGATCCAACCAGAACCGGAGGATCTACCCAAGGATAATCCAAAGTTAGAAATAGCAGTCCTTAGGTATGATTGGAGATGAATGTATATAGGAATAATGCCGACTAAGATTGAACTAACACTAGAACAATCACAACAAGGTGTTAGTAATGACGTCCTAGTAAGCATTGAAGGTGTTGAAGAATTAAAAAGAAATGTATGGATAAAGGGTCTAAACAAAGAAGCCCTCCACACAACTTAAGGCAGAAACCGGGTCAATACATATGCTGTCAGAATCACAAGTTGATTGCTGACATTGAAAACGACATCATGGACCCAGTGATGCAATGCACAACCCTTCTCAGCCATTCGGGTTTTCTCAAAGAAACTTGTTCATTTAGTCAAGGAGATTCACCGTTATTATTGGACATCTTATTCCGAGATCGTTGATATTGAATAGGTGGCAATATGCTCCAGCCTCCGAGTACTAAAACCAAAATGCACTAATCGAGTCTAGAGCCAAGAGATCAATCAAAATCTCGTTAGGACACATTCCATTTCAAACACTTGTTGAACATCATCAGGTTCACAAGCTGTTAACAAGAGTCCTACGCAATATCATTGTGATATTTGCCAGAACATCCGAGTGATACTAATGTATTCACATTGAAGATGGAAATCTGCTTGAGCCAGCATCCAAACAGCTCTTCGGTAGGTGCTTTGCGAGATTTATATGAATTAAACTGGTGACAACGGATATGATTTGATCCAGTAAATGAATTGACGGTGGCTGGAATTTTGATAAAAAAATCGATGTTTTCAAATCACTTTTCTCTTTTATCACTAAGTTATACCTGCGGTCAAACGGTGGTGACGGCAACCTCAATCCTTCAATGCTCAATCTACAAAAGGACAAACTATCTAGAAAGCTCAAGATTTAAAGCACAAAAGACTTCGCTAGATTGATTTTAAAGCTTTCAAGATAATGCAAAAGTTTCGAGCATGTTGGTCAAGACACAAGATCGCTGAAAGATTCGGCAAAGACGGTAAAGTCAATGACTAAGGCTCAAAGTCAAGTTCGCTAAGCATGAAGGACCAGTTTTACAACAGATAACGAAGACAAAGACCAAGAACACTCGAGCTTAAATGACAAAAGCAATCTCACTGATCTCATGAAGGAGTGTCATCAATGAACTCACTTCGGGGGAGATTGTTAGCCTCAATTTTATTGAGTCAATAAAGGAAGCTCGTTCCCGTATTCAAGACCTCACTTCGGGGGAGATTGTTAGCCTCAATTTATTGAGTCGAACAAGGAAGTTCGGTCACTCTACGATGGAGCTTCGGTCTTTAATTAGTTAATGTTGTAATAGGATATTATCGGGAATCGGGCTCGATAGTGAATCTAATATTGTATATGTTTCGGGTTTAATCCCAAGCAAAACCCGAGCCCGGGTCCTAGTTAAATATCCCGCGCGTACCTTTTGCGTGACGGGGTATATAAGCTTTTTCTTATTTAGAAAAAGTTAGTTGTTCATTTCTAATAAAAATCTCTTTTCTCTTTTCTCTCTCAATTCTCTCTCCTCTTTCTCTCTCTAAACAACTCACTCTCTTTCTCCTTTCTAGTTTGATTCGTGTATGTTATATGTGAAGTGAAGTGTTATCGGGATCCTACAAATAGATTTCTAAACACGGCTCCGGCAAAGCTAAAAACGAGAAATTCTTACTAAATCGGGTAAACGCAAAATTAATAACTTTGCTTAAAAATGAAAATAGAAATAAAGTATTAGATAAATAGTGACCTCAAATACGGAATGTTACATCCTCCCCTCCTTAAGGGAGCGACGTCCCGGCGCTCGATTATCACCACGCCCTCGTTTCCTGCTCGAAAATAGATGCGGATACTTCTTCATGAAAAAGTCTTCTCTTTCCCATGTAAACTCTGGACCTCTCCGTGAGTTCCAACGAACCTTAACAATAGGAATTCTGCTCTGTTTCAGCTGCTTTACTTCACGGTCCATATTTCACAGTTCTTGATGAAGTGCAATTTATCATCAATTCGGATTTCTGTCAAGTGGAAATCACAGAAGGAGTTCTCGTCCGCGATGGCACTTCTTGAGATTAGAAACATGGGAAAGTATTATGTATGCCACAAGTTTTTCGTAACTCTAATCGATACGCACATGACAATTCTTTCAATAATCTTGATCGTGTTTCCACTCATAAGTAGACTCAACTTTCCCCGTTTACCAAAACGAATTACGCCCTTCCAAGGCGAAACCTTAAGCATAACCATATCATCCACATTAAACTCCATCGGCTTTCTTCTTACATCCGCATAACTCTTTTGTCGGCTTCTGGCAGTGAGTAAACGGTTCTTGATTTGGATGATCTTTTCCGTGGTCTCACGGATTAACTCGGGCCCAGTTAGTTGGCTGTCCCCAACTTCGCTCCAACAAACGGGCGATCTGCACTTTCTCCCATAAAGTGCTTCAAACGGTGCCGCCTTGATGCTAGCATGGTAACTGTTATTATAAGAGAACTCGACCAGAGGCAAGTGTCGATCCCAACTTCCACCAAAATCAATTACGCAGGCACGTAACATATCTTCCAGTGTTTGAATCGTTCTCTCACTTTGACCATCCGTTTCCGGGTGATATGCCGTACTCATATTTAAGTTTGTCCCTAAAGCGTTTTGAAGTGACCTCCAAAACCCAGACGCAAATCGACTATCACGGTCTGAAATGATCGACAAGGGTACACCATGCCTACAGACAACCTCCTTCAGATACAGCTGGGTGAGTTTTTCCATACTATCAGTCTTCTTCATCGGCAAAAAGTGAGCTGATTTAGTCAATCGATCGACAATTACCCAAATAGAATCATAACCACTAGACGTTCTCGGAAGACCTGTAACAAAATCCATAGTAATACGTTCCCACTTCCATTCAGGAATTTCAGGTTGCTGCAGAAGTCCTGACGGTCGCTGATGTTCGACTTTGACTTTGGCACACGTAAGGCATTTACTAACATATGTAGCAATGTCAGCTTTCATATTCGGCCACCAATATAATTTCTTCAGATCTTGATACATTTTGTCAGAACCCGGATGAATATAATATTTCAACTTATGAGATTCGTGCATAATCAAGTCTCGTAGTCCGCCAAACAACGGCAACCACACACGATTTTCAAAATACCAAATCCCGTCAGAGTGAATCTCGAAGATAGGCTTCAACAGTCGGCCCAGATTTTCCGCTTTGACATTTTCTGGTTTCACGGCTTCTAATTGGGCCTTGAGTATCTTTTCGGACAGATCGGTGTAGGTAGACATCACCAAAGATCGAACCCTCAAAGGTTTCTCTCAAACTTTCCTGCTAAGAGCATCGGCTACCGCATTGGCTTTGCCGGGATGGTAACGAATTTCGCCATATAATCACTTAATAGTCAATCCATCGACCGTTGGCCTCATATTTAGCTCTTTTTGATCCAAAATATATTGTAGACTCTTATGATCGGTGTACACAACACACTTTGTACCATAGAGGTAATGTCTCCAGAGTCTAAGAGCAAAAACCACAGCACCCAATTCAAGATCATGAGTAGTGTAGTTTTCTTCATGAGTTTTCAATTGCCGGGAAGCATAGGCAATCACTTTATCCCGTTGCATTAGTAACCGTACCATTAAACTTTGAGTGATGCATCGCAATAAACGGACGATATCCATCAGGACCTTGGGCAAGCTTAAATTGGAAGCATTTACATAGATCTTGCTAAGCTTTTGGAAGCTTCTCCTCATCCGTACCCCACTCGAATCTCTTTATTATTTTGAGTAAGTTGGTAGAAGGGACTTGGCAATCAAAGAAATCCTCGATTAATTTCTATAATAGCCGGCTATCCATTAAAATTTTCTTATTCAGTTGGCGCTTCGGTACAGGCCAATTTTTGACTGCTTCAATTTTTGCGGGGGAATCAAATGGACCCTTCCTATTAATAACATGGCCAAGGAATTGAACAGGACTCCAACCAAAAATCACATTTCGAGAATTAGCGTACAACTTCTTCTTTCTTGAGCAGGTCCAAAATGATCTTTGATGTCACTATGTTCTCCTTTTGGTCTTGGAGTAGATGAGAATGTCATCGATGAATACGATCACAAACTTATCAAGATATGGCTTGCAGACACGGTTCATCAAATCTATGGAACACTGCTTGGTGCATGGTCAGACCCAAACGACATTCATTTGGAATTCATTAATGACCATACCTTTGTTCGAAAAGCGGGTTGAAGGGGAATATCCTTCTTCACCGAACCGAAAGTTGATGATACCCCGAACGTAGATCAATTTTTGAATATACACTTGAACCTTGAAGTTGATCGAATAAATCGTCAATTCTCGGGAGAGGATAGCGGTTTTTGACCGTCAACTTATTCAGTTCACGATTAATTATTTCTATTTTTATTTTTCATATTTATTATTTTTATTTTTATATTTTATATTTTTTTATTTTTTATTATTTGATTATTTATAATTTTTATTATTATATTTTAGGAATAAATTGATATTTATTATCTTTTTTATTTTTATTTATATATATTAATCGATTACAATCATACGAAATGACCATCCTTTTAACTTTTAACGAACACTACCGGAGCTCCCCAAAGGTGACGAGCTGGGCAAAATAAAATCCTTTTTCCAACATTTCTTTCAATTGTCAGACAATTCCTTATTTCTGAGGAAGCCAAACGATAAGTGTGCGGGCGACAGAGCGGCACCCGTGCACTAGATCGATTTGATTCAACTTGTAGAGGACGGGGAAGTCCCGGGAAGTCATCAGGAATATTCAGGAGAAATCACGAGTATTACACGGGTACATCTTCAAGACGTTTCTCTGATTTCTCCTTCTCGGTAACGTGAGCTAAGAATAGATGACATCCTCTTTCGATGTATTTTCTTGCCTTAATACAGGATATCACTTTTAATCGGGAAGAATTGCTATCACCCTTAACCACTAACGTTCGATTCTTAATCGGAATGTGCACCTCCTTTTTACCACAGATGATGACGGCATCATTATCAGCTAACCAATCCATGCCAATTATGACATCAAAAGTACCAAGTTCTATAGGCATTAGATCGATTTTAAATAGGTGGTTAACTAGATTTAAGGTGCACCCCTTTAATACGGTATTTGTACTGGCGATCCTCCCGTCGGCTAACTCGACCTCATAACTAGCACTTATCCTTTCCGGTTCGTTGTCAATTAAATGAGTAAGACTGATTTATGAAATCTTGTTCGACGAATCCGAATCTACATGCTAAAATAACGATTATTAAGCAGAAACGTACCAGTCACCACATTTGGGCCTTGGGCCTGGTCGACATTTTTCACGGCATAAACATGGCCACCTGCATTCCTTCCATCCAGCTTCTTCTTCTCGGGACACAATTCACTGTTGGCAAGGTGATTCGGGTCCCCACACTTGTAACAAACCCTAATCGGCTCAGTATTAGCACCAGTGGCTACTCCTTTACCACGACAATCCCTAGCACTATGTCCCCTTTTTCCACATTTATTGCATTTCATCGGGCAATTTCCAAAATGGCACATATTACACCTATTGCACTTTGGGGCTCGTGTATAGCGAGGGTTATCAGTCTGAGTGTTTGATGGTTTGTTCGTCGCTGTTCTTTGATGGTGAGTGTGTCGTGTGTGTGGTGCCTCCGGTTATGTGGGGAGGTGTCCTGTGGCGGGGCGTTGTTTTGTGGGTGTGTATTGAGGTGGGGCTGCGTGTCGTGACGATAGCGTTGGTTGATGTATTGTTAGTTTATCCGGTGTGGTGGTTCGGTTGTGGGTGTACTGTGTGCTGTGTGGTGGTTGAGCAGTGGGTGTGGGGGGTTCGTTTTTGGCGTGGTCTGGGTGTTGGAAGCAGGTGGATTGGTTTCGGTTCGTTTCGAGTGTGTAAGGTGTTTGGTGGTAAGTTTGGGTGGTGTAGTTTTGTGTGGGGGTATTGGCTTGGGGTGTGTGTTTTTCGGGGTCTGTGTGGTGTGTTTTGTTGTGGTTGGTGCCCTCGTGTTTGCTGGGGTGAGTATGGAGTGTTTATCTTTTCCATCACTATTTCGAGTACGATTGTTGAAAGTGTTGTGTTGGTGGTGTCTTGGGGTTTTGTTGTTGTTCAAGGCGGGTGTTAGTTGCGTTGGTGCTTGCGTTTCGTTTTGCTGAGGTTTCACTGTATGTTGTAGTGTGGTTGGGAGTCTGTAGTGCTCTTGATTTACTTTTCACCATGAGCGTTGAGTTATGGCCCTTAGCACCCCATTCCTTCGGTTATTGTTTGATTATCACGGTGGTTGTCAGGTTGTTTCTCGATTGGTACCATGATTGCCTTGATTATTTCCTTTAGATTTCCAACCTTCCCATTTTCTCTTGTTTCTTGCTCAGCATTCTTTTCCTTCCATCCTTGAAACTTTACTGCTCCATACGACCTTGCGCCATTTTCCTTATTAGCTTCATTTAGGTAGTGGTCTGCATTAGAAGAATTGGTCTCACCCTGAATGGTTTGATGCAACCCCTTGATATACTGACTGGTCTTCTTTTTGATAGAAGGAGCAACCTAGGACATAGTAAAAACCAACAATTTGTTAATCGCGTTGTTCGTGTACGCGCTATTGTCATGGTCCTTAACCTTAGGTTTCTCAACTCATTTCTATCTTGATAATTTCTTCTTCAGGACAAAATTCTTCAAAGCATCTTCTTCATATCACCATGATTTCCCGTTTGACTCTGCTAAACCGAGGGTGGGACTTGGGAAGAGGGTTCCACCAGGTTAAAAGTTACCTTTGACGGGTCAAGCACAAAGCCAAACTTAACTTTGTTCCTTTTAGCGCATTCGCTGATCCCAAAAGTACATTCCATCTTCTCAAACCAACGGCAAAGTTCGATAGCCCCTTCTTTACCATGGAATTGAGTAGGACCACACTTCATGAAACTCGAGAAGGTAGAATCCCTAGCCTGTTGTGCCCTTTCAGGACCTCCTGCATTGCCTGCACCTCCTGCACCTGTCGCGTTCCTGGTGGCGTCGATAGCGGCTAGAGCTTTCGCCACTCTCGTCGGGGAACTGCTTTGGCAATGGCAGCTTGCGTCATTTGTTTAGGAGCCATGATTCTATCACGACACAGGAAAAGAAAAGTGTAAGTACTCATACCATTGGTATAGTTATAACTTACAGGAATAATAAAATCATCATATGAGTAATAATCAAGGAAGCGAACAATTGATAAACATATAAGCAATCACAACGCAGTAATTAAAGATCGAAGTAGTTATCTTCATTAAGCACCAAAATTAGTACAATGCTATAGTGTTTTACAAAACGTGACCTAAACATGACTTAGGTCATTACTAGCACAGTTAGGTCAACTTAACGACAGGCGGTCTCGGTTTAGTGACTACATGATCAAAAGAAGAACTACTAATAATACTTAAGCTACTAGGGGTCATCCTAATAAATCCGAATAGAAACACGACTCCTCCACTACCAACTGCGGTGTTTTACATTAGGGAACAAATACACCAGGCTCAGCACAAGGTAATCCTGGACCACAAGGTAAGAAAGGAAAAAAAAATGACTACTGGCCCTCCGGAGGCGGTCTTGGAAGTCTCTTCTCCAACACAGTGAGGCGCTCTTCCATCCATAGCATGTACTGTATCACGGTACCCTCACGATTTTGCATTTCAGCCACTGTAGTCTGCAATTGCTGGTTTATCGTCCTGGATTCATGTAGAGCTGTCTGCAAGGTCTGCACCTGCTCCTCTAAAGTAGTCACTCTAGGGTGAGTCTCCCTAATGGCAATGCTGTTAGTCGCCTCAATATCACTCACCTCCACTATCGTCCTCACCAACGCTCCCTGTCTCTCTCTCAGATTATCCACCTCCCTATATAAGTCGTCAATCACCTGAGGCTGAGCTACGATAGCCGTAGATGGGCCTCCAACCTCGTAGGTGCTCGGGTTAGGCGCATCCACAACACCACCAACCTCGTCCTCATCATCCTCCTCGTCAAACTCTAGGTCTACCATCGGCTCATCCATCCCTCCTAGTGGTACATCCCACTCTATCCATCCGTTATTATTGTTGTTAGCAAAGTGAGCATGGCCCGGATTTGGCATAAACTCATCGTTGAAGTCGGGCACGAGAGCATTCGCGTCGTCATTTGGAGGTAGGTTCGCCATGATAATCTGCGAACACGAGGGATACGTATAAGGTTACTATAAAATTTATAAAATTTATGCAAAGTACGAATGTATGCAAAATATATATGAATGTATGCAAATATGAATGTATGCAACACATTAGATATGAGATTTTTAAAGTATGGTAAAAACTTTAATATGTAAAGTTTAAATATCAATATATATCTTGACATATATATCATAGTATTTATTAATAAATACTTAGTGATAAAACACAGCAATATAATGATAGAAAGTAATTGCAAGAAAGAAGAAGACTTGGCCGGCAGGCGTTCATCGAGAATTTGCTCGCTTCTAAAATTTTTAAAAAAATAAGTTATAGTTTGGGTTTTGAAAACGACCTGTTCTCTATAACTCATGGCTATAGTACCAATCTTTTAACACCCCCAAATTTTCGCAGACGAACCAATAATTGGGTGTTGAAATAATAGTACAATAGTCTTAAGATATAAGGAACGGACTCAATGAGACGTTTTAAAAACAAAACAAAACAACCATTCCATTCCATATTTATCAGAGTTCAAAAGCGTAGTCCCAAGAAAACGTTACCATACATAAAATAAGTTTGATTTAACCACACTAAAACAAGTTTTCAATGAGGAATGGGTTTTTAAATGACAGACAAAAGTTTAGCGCAAATCCTCCTCATCAGTGCCTCCAAGCCTTCGTACTTCAATTACCTGAGATGAAACATGCTAAAAAGTCAACACGAGGTTGAGTGAAAATTCATAGTATTGATAATTGATAAAAGAGTTGAACACAACGCATTAATAATTATTCATATGCATCATATAGACTGTTGATCAAGACAAGTAATAAACCATAGTTGGCATTGAGATCGCGACACCGATCCCATTGACGAAATTCATAATCAATTGAATATACAATGAAATGCCCCCAGGTTAAGGTATTTTCGTCAGATACTACTAAATCTCCTTACAATTGTCGTTAATTGGGAGTGCTCACTTCCCGGATTAAACTCCCAAAAAATCCGAACCGGGGTGTTATAAGCCATAGCGCTTATTAATTGTATGAGCGGCTAGCTACCCATCATAGTAGTTGAGGTTACGATTGGGGGTCTTATGACGAAAGCTACTCAAGCAACAACATATATTCACATACGGGTCCAAGCATACGAGAAGAAAACTACTTGTGTTCGTTTTATAAAAACTAGCATGCATCTCCCTCGCGGGGTTTAAGAAAAATATTTGAAAAGTTGAAAGGCGAGGCTATGAACTCACCTTGAGCGGACGGTAATATCGACAATATAAGAGCTGAAGAAGACAAGTACTCCTAGGAGTGACCTAAAATAAAAGGCGCGACTTAGAAAATAGACTAATACTCACGCGAAAGAAAATGAACCAAACGATGACTTTATAAAAGTTTTACTTATGTCCGAACTAGCATGGCATTGCATTCAAGTTTTTATTGACCAATTTTACTCAAATTCAAGTGTCCCAATCTGTATGAATATGTCATTCATACCATGTTTTTACTTTACTCTTTACCCGTCAACTCATACAAAATTACCCGCTTTGGTTTTACGTCTAGTGACTTTTATTTACACATTTCTGAAATCTTCCAACTTTGTTGAATCATAACTCAAAATCCGTAATTCATAGAGTATGAGGCTTTCTTTCACCTTCTGAAAGCATTTTGAGATTACTTTTCAAAAATACAGGCCTCATTGTCCAGGGGGTCAATGATCCTGTGTGAAATTACCATTTTACCCTTCTATGTCAAAACAGTTTATTTTCTGAATATTTCCACTCCACGAAAATGACCATAAATCAAAATCTATACATGCTATAAACGTGAGGCCACTTGGAGATGGTAGCTATAAGTGTCCTCCACAGGTAGCAACTTTTTATTTCAGAAAGTTAGTGAAAAATATGGGGTTATACCCCGTTTCCCAACTGAGTGCAAAAATTGACTAGTTTTAGTAAATTGGCCGTATCTCGCTCATCCGGACAAGAGATAGGCTCTTCCAATTACCACATATACTTAGACACAACCTACATCATTATTAAATTTACCCGGTACCCATTTACCAAAATATTTCGTTAATCCATCTGTTTTGCTACTGATGTAAAAAAACAGTTTCATAACCATATTATAACCCATCCAAACATTCATTTTATTTTCTTTAAAATTTAACACAATGCCATAACTAATGATTAGCCACATTACTAAACATAAAAACTTAATATTTCCAGAATCTAACATCCATTTGCATGGTCCAAAAAATGAAAGAAAGATTAAGAATGAAGAATAGATCTTACTAAGGGTGGATATATGCTAGAGAATCAACAAACAAAAACACTCTCTTCTTGCTAGGGCTGGTCCGAACCAATGCAATCCTTAAAACCAGCGATTGAACACTTACTTAGCCCTAAAATATCACCAAGAACTATCCCATAAAACCCCAATCAAAATGGCTTTACGAATCAACAAGAAAACTAGTCCTAAACCCTTCAAATATTCAAGAAACTTACCCAACACTTTGGCAAGAGGCAAGGGATGGTGTTATAAGCTACAGTGATTGAATAAATTTGTGAGATGGTGATGGTGGTGTGTAAAAATTCGGCAGCCACAAGGTTCAAGGGAAGAGAGGATTTTTGAAATGGTGAAGTGAAGAGTTTGTTGCATGTATGGGAAATGAGGAAGGAATGATTAGGTTTATAAAAAGTTGTAAAATGGTTTGTGTGCAAGTATGGGTGACCGGCCATTGGCCTTGGGGTGGGTAAAAGTATTTTTTTTTTTGATTTTTATTTATTGCAAGTTTAGTGAAAGTATTATGCAAAGTATAATTAAGAAAGGTAAGGTTTAAGGGTAGAAATGCGAGTTTTAGCAAGAATTTTCGTAAACGCGAAACATAACGGAAAATGTAAATGATGAAAATTATAATCATCGATGAATATTATAAGATTATTAAATCACTTAAGACACGAAGACAGAAAAACACTCATGGAAAGACGGCATATCAAGACTGCATTTGTTACATAACTAGAGATGGGGAAAATCTGGATAAGATGAAAGAAAAAGGGGATCCATGTATCATGGTGGGATATTCTACTCAGTCGAAGGGATATCGTGTTTACAAAAAGAAACACGTTAAATAGTTGAGTCCATTCTATATCAAGTTTGATGAATCAAAGCAATGATGTATGATCACACAAAGTTCAGGAACCTCGCCACCACAAACGACACAGGAGATGTCTGTTGAAAATGTCTCTTCATGGCCTATTGGGTTTACTTACACTAATGAGGCACTACCTTAGGCTCTTAGTTCTAGCATTCATCGTCTTTCATGTATCTAGAACACATGCTTCATGATCTGAATTAAACACACCATTTTCCACATTCAGCACAAAACAGCTTTTCATTCGGATGTTCGTTTATAACTTATCCTCACAACGAGGAAAAATTATGTTTACTCGGTCTTGAGCTGTTCTTACCTAGACATTCAATGTTTTAGACTCAAGAAAAAAAGAATAGTGTAAGTTTCAGTGCGCTACCTTACCGTTAGTAGAGAAAGTCTTCTAACATTGGTTTTTTCAAAAAGTTGATCACGATTTTTACAAGAATATTATCGTTGACAATTCATAATCTTTCAAATTTGTGTGTTCAAACACTCCATCCTCACAATGTTTTTAAAAAGACAACAAATCTCAATTAGGTCCTATTTTGAGGAGGAGTTTTTCGAAAAACAACGTTTTAATGTTCTTGGATACATAATCACCGCCATTCCTATGTATTAAAAAACATTATCAAAATGTTCTCAACCCATTCATTCTGATAATATGTTCTCCCACGGATTTTTCAAGACATATTTTAATCACTAGGTATTTCAAAATAAGTGTTTATTATTTAAATAAGGGGAGAAAATGTAATTTAAAAATAGATCTATTCGACTCAATGTGCTGAACAGAAAGAAAGGTTTTTCGGTTTCGATCTATACACAACAACATTAATTTCACGACGATTCTGAAGGTCATAAGGTGGTAGGTTAAGAATCAATCCTATGATCAACAGGAACCGGAGGATCTACCAAGGATAATCCAAAGTTAGGAATAAAAAAGTTTTTAAAAAGGGCAGGGGTTTCCTTTAGGGGTTTATTGATTGGAGATGATGTATATAGGAAAATAATGCCGTGACTAAGATTGAACTAACCTAGAACAATCACAACATGGTGTTAGGTAAATGAGCCTAGTAAGCATTGAAGGTGTTGATGAATTAAAAAGTAAGTATGGACAAAGGGTCTATAGTAAGAAGCCTCCACACAAATTAGTCAGAAACCGGGTCAATATATGACTGTCAGAATCACAAGTTGTGCTGACATTGAAAACGAATCATGGACCCAGTGATGCAACAGCACTACCCTTCCCAGCCATTCGGGGTTTCTCTCAAACAGAAACTTGCTATGTCTCATTTGTCACGGAGGATACTCACGTTATCTATTGACATCTCATTCCGAGCTCATGATATCTGAATAGGTGGCAATATGCTCCGCCTCCGAGTACTAAAACCATAATGCTCTAATCGAGGTCTAGAGCCAAGAGATCAATCAAAATCTCGTTAGGACACATTCCATTTCAAACACTTGTTTGAAAACAATCATCAAGTTCACAAGCTGTTAACAAGAGTCCTACGCATTATCATTGTGATATTTGCCAGTACATCCGAGTCGATATAATGTATTCACAATGAGATGAAATCCTGCATTGAGCCAGCATCAAACAAGCTTTGGTTGGTTGACTGGCGAGATTCTATATGAATTAAACTTTGTGACAACTGTTATCGATTTGGTCAGTAAGTGGAATTGTCGGTTGATGAATTTTGATAAAAAAAATTCGATTGATTTTCAATCAATTTTCGCGTTTATCACTAGTAAAACTGCAGGTCAAAGGTGGTGACGGCAACCTCAAATCCATTCAAATGCTCAATCTCAAAGACAAACTATATAGAAAGCTCAAGATTTAAATGACAAGACTTCCGCTAGATCTGATTTAAGCTTTCAAGTTAATGCAAAGTATGAGCAGGTTGGTCAAAGAAACAAGATCGCAAAGATTCGGCAAAGAACGAAAAAGGACATGACAAAGGGCTCCAAAGTCAAGATCGCAAAAGCATGAAGGAACACGTTTACAACAGATAACGAAGACAAAGACCAAGACCATCTTCTCTTTTCTAGTTTCTAGTTCCGATTTGTGTTGTGATTATATGAAGTGAAGTGTGAATCGGGTTCCTACAATTGTTAGCCTCAATTTTATTGAGTCAATAAAGTAAGCTCGTTCCCGTGTTCAAGACCTCACTTCGAGGGAGATTGTTAGCCTCAATTTATTGAGTCGAACAAGGAAGTTCGGTCACTCTACGATGGAGCTTCGGTCTTTAATTAGTTAATGTTGTAATAGGATAATATCGGGAATCGGGCTCGATAGTTAATCTAATATTGTATATGTTTCGGGTTTAATCCCAAGCAAAACCCGAGCCCGGGTCCTAGTTAAATATCTCGCGCGTACCTTTTGCGTGACGGGGTATAAATACTTTTTCTTCATAAGAAAAAGTAAGTTGTTTCATTTATAAATCTTTCTCTTTTCTTTTCTCTCTAAATTCTCTCTCCTCTTTCTCTCTCTAAACAACTCACTCTCTTTCTCCTTTCTAGTTCGATTCGTGTATGTTATATGTGAAGTGAAGTGTTATCGGGATCCTACAAATAGATTTCTAAACACGGCTTCGGCAAAGCTAAAAACGAGAAATTCTTACTAAATCGGGTAAACGTAAAATTAATAACTTTGCTTAAAAATGAAAATAAGGATAAAGTATTAGATAAATAGTGACCTCAAATACGGAATGTTACATCCTCCCCTCCTTAAGGGAGCGACGTCCCGGCGCTCGATTATCACCACGCCCCTGTAAGCATGCCACACGAATTCAGGAGTCACTTATATATGTTCGAGATATGTGCCCTAATGCGATTAAACTTAGTGAGAAAAAGGTTGCTATTACACCTATGAACAAGGTCAAGAAAGTTAGGTTTTCTGAACCTCTCACATCCTCAAGCAACATCAAACAGGTAGTCACCTAAAACATATGATTCTAACACACCTGTCTTTTCTACAGGATTAAAGTGTTCTACTAGTACTTGCAGATCACAAGAATGATATGATCTCGCAAAAACCAAGTAGCAACCTGAAGAATAAAGTAGAAGCCCAACCTAGGAAAGTGAATAAAAAGAATCGTGTTAAAGAACCTATTTGTGATGACAATGTTAAGCATACTATGTTAAATGCGAATTCTCAGTTAATTTGTGTTAAATGTAAGCAATATATGTTTGATGCAAATCATGATGTGTGTTTCCTTGATTTTGTGAATGTTGTGAATATTTGCATGCTAAATCTAAATCTAAGTCAAAGAAAAAACCAAGCACTCAATATTTGGAAACCTATGGGTAAAGTGTTCACTGAAGTAGGACTTGATTGGAAACCAACAGGAAGACTTTTCACTATAGTTGGTAACTCGTGCCCTTTAACTAAGATCACTCCCAAGAAAATAGTGCATCTTAAGGAAACCACTTCTAATTCAGTTGAAACACCAAAACCAGAGATTAAAGTCTATAGTAGGAGACCCAAACAAAATAAATTAGTAGGTTCGAGTAAAAAAGCTAAGATTGTAGAATCTAAGATTGCTAACAACTCGGAACCTAATCATTTGTGGGGATCCAATGTTACAGATGTTCCATCTTCTTATTCTCTTATCAATGACAGGTTGTCTAGATCGTTATCTGGTATCTGGACTCCATATGTTCAAAACGTATGACAGGGAACCGCTCTCAGCTCATGAACTTCGTTAGTAAACTTCTAGGAACTGTTCGGTTAAAAAATAACCAAGTTGCAAAGATAATGGGGGTATGGTGACTATCAGCTGAGGAATGTAATTATCTTAAGGGTGTACTATGTTGAAGGGCTTGGACATAACTTGTTTTCTATTGGAAAATTTTATGACTCGGATCTTGAAGTCGCTTTTTGGAAAAACACTTGCTTTATTTGGAATTTAGAAGGTGTTGATCTACTTTCAAGATCTAGAGACACAAATTTGTACACAATTTCTCTTGATGAGATGCTAAAGACTTCTCTGATCTGTCTTCTATCAAAAGCATCAAAGACTAAGAGTTGGTTATGGCATCGTTGGTTATCGCATCTCAACTTTAGTACTCTTAACAAGCTAGCCAAAGACGGTCTTGCTCGAGGTATTCCAAAACTTAAGTTTCAGATAGATCATCTATGTTCAGCATGTGCATTAGGAAAAAGCAAGAAATCCTCTCATCAACCCAAAGCTGAGGACACTAACCAAGAGAAACTATATATTTTATATATGGATCTTTGAGGCCTGATGCATGTGGAGAGTATTAACGGGAAAAAGTATATCTTGTTGATTATGGACGATTATTCATGATTTACTTGGGTCAAATTTTTGAGATCAAAGGATGAAGCTCCCGACGCTATCATCAAGTGCATCAAAAATATTCAAGTTCGTTTAAATGCCACAGTCTGTAATGTTAGAACAGATAATGGAACGGAATTTGTCAATCAGACTCTTCGTGATTTCTATGAAAATGTCAGCATTTCGCATCAAATTTCTGTTGCTCACACTCCTTAACAGAACGACGTTGTTGAAAGGCGAAACCAAACTCTTGTGGAAGCTGCTCGCACAATGTTGATATTTTTAAAACCTCCTCTGTTTCTATGGGCCGAAGTAATCAACATAGCTTGTTATACCCAAAACCGTTCCTTGATCTGTCTCCGCTATAACAAAACTCCTTATGAGCTGATGCACGACAAGAAGCCAAATTATCATTCTTATGTATTTTTGGTTTCACTTATGTTATCCGACCAATGACAATGAGGATTTGGGTAAACTAAATGCAAAAGCCGATATTGGTATTTTGTTGGATACGCACCCACCAAGAAAGCTTTCAGAATCTATAACAGAAGAACCTAAAAAATTATAGAAACAATTCATGAGACGTTTGATGAGCTAACAGCAATGGCTTCTGAACAATTCGGTTCAAGACCCGGGCTTCAATTAGTAACTCCTGCAACATCCAGTTCAGGACTCATTCCAAACCCTATTCCTCAACAACCTTGTAATCTACCAAATAAAGATGATTGGGATCATTTGTTCTAACCCATATTCGATGAATACTTCAATCCTCCAACCATTATTGTTTCTCCAGTTCCAGTAGCTGGTTTTTACACCAAGAGCTGGTTGTACCAACTAATTCACTAGTGTCTACGTCATTGACCTAGATGCTCCATCAACAAGTATTCCATCAACACAAGAACAAGAACAAGAACATTCTCTAATTATTTCTCAAGGTTTTAAAGAATCACCAAAACACTATATTTTCGCGATGGTCCACTTCATGAATCTCTTCATGAAGACTCGACTTCTTATGGATCGTCATTGAATGTGAGACCAATCCATACTCCATTTGAACACCTTGGTAGTGGCTAAGGATTTCCATAGAAATGTGATCGTTGATCCTTCTTGTTTTGTCTCCATGAGAAAGCAACTTTAAATTGACGCCATGTGGTGTTATTTTGATGCCTTCCTAACTTCTGTAGAACCAAAAAACTTCAAACAAGCAATGACCGAACTGTCATGGATCGATGCAATGAAGAAGAAATTCATGAATTTGAAAGGCTACAAGTTTAGGAATTGGTGTCGTGTCCAGATAAAGTCATGCTGATCAAACTTAAATTGATTTACAAGGTCAAGACAAACGAATTTGGAGGGGTACTAAATAATAAGGCAAGACTAGTTGCTCAAGGATTCAGGCAAGAAGAGGGTATTGATTTCGAGGAATCATTTGCACCAGTTACAAGAATAGAGGCCATCTGAATCTTTATAGCAAATATCGCCAACAAAAATATGACGATCTCCTAAATGGATGTGAAAATGGATTTCTTAAATGGTGATCTCAAAGAAGAGGTCTACGTTTCTCAACTAGAAGGATTTGTTGATCAGGACAACCCATCGCATGTGTACAAGCTTAAAAAGTTTCTCTAAGGTCTCAAACAAGCACCACGTGCATGGTCGAAATGCTGTCAAAGTTTCCTATTCAAACATTTCTACCAAAAGGTGCAGTGGATCCAACACTCTTCACACGGAAAGCAGGAAATGACTTATTACTGGACAAATTTACGTTGATGATATTATTTTTGCATCCACTAATACTGCTTTATGTAATGAGTTTGCTAATCTGATGACCACTAAGTTCAAGATGTCGATGATAGGGCAGATGTCATTCTTTTTAGGATTACAAAATTCTCAAAGTCCTAGAGGCATCTTTCTAAACCAGTCAAAATATGCTTATGAAATTATTAAAATATATGGTTTGATGACTAGTGATTCTGTAGACACACCTATGGTAGAAAAGAATAAATTGGATGAAGATCTACAAGGGACACCAGTTGATGCTACACTTTACTGTGGCATGATTAGATCCCTTATGTATCTGAGATCCATTAGACCCGACCTTATTTATGCAGTCTGCTTATGTGCCCAGTATCAGGCAATGCCTACCAAAAAGCACTTAAATGCGGTTAAACGGATCTTTTAATACCTAAAGGGAACCATTAACATGGGTCTCTGGTACTCGAAGGATACCGGTATGTCTCTGACAGCATATGCAGACGCAGATCACGTGGGTGTCATGACACTAGACGCAGTACATCAGGAAGCGCTCAATTCTTAGGTGATAAAATTATTAGTTGGTCTTCCAAGAAGCAAAAAAGCACTACGATCTCGAGTACAGAGGCAGAATATATTGCCTTATCTAGGTGTTTTGCTCAAATCCTACTATGACAACAAAAGTACAATTGCTTTATGCTGCAACAACGTTCAACACTCAAGAGAAAAGCACATCGATGTACGCTATCATTTTATAAAGGAGCAGGTGGAGAATGGAATTATGGAACTTTACTTTGTTCGGACAAAATATCAACTGGCCAACATGTTCACCAAACCTTTTCCACGAGAAAGATTCAACTTCTTGATCGAAAAGCTCGGTATGCGAAGCATGTCTCCGAAAATGCTAAAACGTCTAACAGAGGAACAAGACGAGTAATGGTGGTAACTCGCAATATATCATGTATATTATGTAAATAAGAAAACATAAAAACCCAAAAAGATTTTCATTTTATATAAATTTTTCAAAAATTAAAATAAATTAAATTAAAAAATCAGAAAAATACAAAAATAGTTTTTGATGACATGTTTTCTAGCATCGATAATATTTACGGCTTTAGAAATGTCATTTAACAATGGTATAAAGCTGTAAATAAATCTCGAATAGAAAATATGTCATATGGCATGTTATTATTTCAGATAACAGCCCGATCATAATCTTAAAGGCAAGTATTTTCAAAATAAAAGCTTTGCCTCACAACGGGAATTTTTTTTCTCAGGAATGAATCATCTCATATTCATTCAAATGCTTGTGTTTACTTTGCAACACAACATGTGCTTCCTTTATCCATAAGTGTATGTGTCGTACGCTTAAGTGTCAAAATAAGAGAAATTTATTCGCGCGCTGTGGGACGCAAGCGAGATCACGCGCAGAGCTAAAATTTAACTAATCAGTGTGTGAGAATTCATCAAAAAATTATTTTCAAGGCATTTGACCACTCAAACAACGACAACAACTCTTTAAATAAAAACAGGTTATTATTTGAGGGGGAGACAATGTCAAATTTCTTCTTCAAAAGTCATCAAGGATTAAATGGAAAAAGGTTTTAAACAATAATGGGTTAACATTTTGTTGATCCCAATAGAATAGATCTTGCTTAGCTTGTATAAGGCTAAGTTGTATTGAATAAATCCAAAACAACTATGATAGAAACTTTGATTGTGAATATCAAAGACTATGCGAAATCTAGTTAATGATACTAAAAAGAATTTCAATGAAACAATAGTGAATAGATCTATAAACAAACAGTTTACCAAACTTTCAACCTTAATATAATACGAACACTCTTAATAGTGTTAGGGTTTACAAAACCTTGAAGCTAATCAACTTAGGTTAAACTATGATGAGAGATGTATGAGAGATATGAGATATATCTAACCTAATACCACTTGGATCCTCCTTCGCGTCGCTCACTACATGGAGTCCTAATAGGCTTAAAATCCCATTCCTATTGTGATCGTGATCTTTTCCTTAATTATCTAACTTAACACATATCTAAGTACTAACTAATACAACAGTCTTAATTTGAGCAACATTAATATTAATCTAACAATAGTAACTAACACTTACTAGCAGTAGTAACTGGCAATACTAACTACTTAGCATATTTTTCACTAATATCACTAACAGCACTAAGTTATGCTTAGCATCAGTAACTTCTAAACAGCTTCAAAAAGTCTTTTAATCTCAACAATCCTCCCTTAAACTTGATGTTCATCTTCTGAATCTTCAAGTTTCTTGATTAAAAGCTTTATCTTCACTAGGAGGATGCTTCCAAACACTTCATTAAGGTATATAGCTTTCCTTAAGCTGTTTCTTAACCAATCTAAGAAGATCAAATGCCATTTCACACTTATAGTCAACTTGAAGCTTCACATCATTAAACATCTAATGTAGTGTGTGATTTGTAAGTGGATACATCTTCTCAACCAACAGATAAAATAACATGTTCTACATTGTTACACAATGAACTCCACAAGAATCATAAAGTTTGCAGTTTAACACTTTAACTAATCCTTGTTGATTCTTCCATACATTATCTTCAACATGATGTTCAAACATGGTCTTCAAAATTAAGAAGTAAGAAATTATCCATTGGAGATTTAGTAGATAAAGGTGTAGCATCAATAGTTACATCATCTCCATCATCTGGAATTATTTCCAAACATTGTTTAAGCTCTTCAGACTCTTTATCATCATCTACCTTTTTCTTCTTGGTAGACTCTTGTTGAAGATCTTTTCCTGCTCTCTTAGAACTTACTTCACTACCTTTCACCAATTTTGTATCCATATCTACAAATGTGTTTACCCTTTTCATAGCTTTGTCAAATAACTTCTGAATATCATCAAAGCTTTTGTTCTTTAATTGATTATGCTTGTATCCAGCCATGTTTTTTAGATAAGTAAACATTGTATTTCTATTTTGAGCTTTAGTGGGTGATTTGTTCTTCATTTCTTGAGCTTTCATTACTGCAAAGTGTTTCTTTCTTGCTTCTAAGAGTTGCACAAACAACTTGGACTTCTCTTCAATACTCAACTTCTCTTGTTCTTCTGCTTGCATTTGTTAAGCCATTTGATAATCATCATCTATCATTGCTTGCACTTATCCCATGCAACAATGTTGGCTTCTTTAATTTGTTGAGCTTTTTCTCTAGCAAGCCTTTCTTCTTCTTCTTCTTCCGCTTGTAGCTTGAAAGCAAGTTCTTCATCAAGACTGATTTGATCTTTCTTCTTCATTTTCACAGGTTCTTATACCATAATCCCTTTGCCTTTGTCCTGTGCCTTGACCTGTGATGGTTGTTGAGAAGAAACTATTGGTGTAGTTGCTTGCTCCTCTTCATGAATAACAAGCCCTTTAGCCTTGGGTCTTGTGCTAATAGCTGTAATTGTTGTAGCAGCAGTTGTTGTTGTAAGTTTTGGTGTTGTTGTTATTGATTCACTTGGCTCTTCTACAACATTGGCATTTTCCTGAACTTTTGCACTTTTCAAAGCTGCAAGTGCTTGAGCCAAAGTGACTTCATCAACACTTAAATTCACATCTTTAATAGTAACTTCTGGTTCTGCTAACACCTCATCATCATCAAGAACACTTGTATCAAACATTTCTTCATCACCATACCTCCCCTGAGTTTCATGAACCAATGTAATCTCTGCATCTTTATCAATATCATCAATTTTCCTCCCCTGTTTGGATGCATCCTCCTGATCACCCAAACTAGCTTCATCAAAGGAAATCACTCTTGCAGATCTACCAAACTTGTATAATCTTTTGAGATTGTGAGTTCTTAACCCTTTTTTCTTCTCTAACTTCTTGACTCTCAGTTTCAAATTTGTAATCTCCTGAGCTTGATCAATCCTTGTATTCTCCAAGTCAAGGACTCTTTGTTTCAATTTGGTACAAAATTCCATCAATTCATTGAGTTTTAGTCTATCCTCATCACTTCAAGGTGTGTTAACTCTTGCGAGCAGTGAATCATTGGATGTTTTAGACACAGTCTCAAACCTAGTTCGAGCAGTGAATATGTGAAAGTTTTCCATACCCCATCCTTGTAAGTTCTTAAAAAATGGTAGCATTTGGCAAGCAATCCATACCTTCCTCATCATTTAGTTGAAGGTCACGTCTAACAGATGCTTCAGTAACAATAAGTGTTGTCTCTTATAAAACTGGTTTAGAATTTGTAGAAGCTAGACTGTTAGTCTTTAATAAAAATGAGTCTGTGTATGAGGAATATATAAAACTCTTAAAATGTGAAATCTATTTACGAGATTTAGATATTACAGAGCTTAAAAGGAAGTTAGAGTTGGCTACAAAAGAAAAAGATGAGGTTCAACTTATAGTACAAAATTTTGAAAATTCATCAATAAGCCTAAGTAAACTTCTAGACATTCAAATAATGGATAAGTGTAAAACAGGATTCGGGTATAATGTTGTCCCACCTCCATATACTAGGAATTTTATGCCACGAAAACCTGATATAGTTGATCCTAGTCTGGATGATTTTATTGATGTGAATGAGTCTGTTAGTGAATCTGTAGTTGAAAATCCTACTATTGAGACTAATGAACCTAAGACTGCTAAGGAAAGAAAATGAGCCACCACCAATATTGAGGAATTTGGGTGTCCTAAAAGGAGGAACAAGAATGAGCCTAAGTTTCAAATAGTTAAGCCTAATTTTACTAAAATTGAGTTTGTTAAACCTAAAACTGATAGGAAACCTGTTGAGAAAATTAGGCAAGCTACATACAGTCCATCTAGAAGTCCTAAGGGAAACAAGAAAAACTAGAACCAACCAATGTCTCAAAAATTAGGGAGTGGTTTTGAGATATTCAACAAAGCTTGTCATGTGTGTGGTAGTTTTGATCATTTGAAGAATGATTGCAATAACTGGTATAATAATGGAAGATTTGCAAAATAAGATTGGAACAATGTTCAAAGGGTGAACGAACATAATTTCTCTAAATTAACTCATCCCAATCCAAAAAGGAACATGGTTCCAAGAACAATCTTATCTAGGTCTGGCCCAATTTCTGTTAATACTGTTAGACCAGTTATTACTATTCAACCAAGAACAACAGTGAATAATGCAGGACCCATGAAAAATGTTATTAATAATGCATATTCAATTGCTAGAAGGCCTTTTAACAAAATAACAGCAGCTAATAACAGTAATTTCACTAAAAAGGTTAATACTGTTAAGGGAACAAGGGTTAATACTGCTAGGCCAAAAGCAGTTCTTAGTGCTGTTAAGGGAAACAAGGGAAATGCTGTTAAGGCCTCAGCATGTTGGGTTTGGAGACCAAAGCACAAAATTTTAGACCATGTCTCCAGAAACAATGGTGCATCAATGTCCTTTAAAAGATTTGACTATATTGATGCACAAGGCAGATCCAAGTCGGGTAAAATGGCTTGGGTCCTCCAAAAGAAACTAATTTCCTACCATTAATTTGCAGTTCAATCCACAATAAAGATTTGTGAAGAAAAGTAGTGATGACAGTGGATGCTCTAGGCACATGACAGGAAACAAATTCTATCTTACAGATTATGAAGAAATTGATGGAGGATTTGTTGCCTTTGGAGGTAATTCCAAAGGAGGGAAAATTACTGGGAAAGGTAAAATAAGAACTGGTAAATTGGATTTTGAAGATGTGTATTTTGTAAAGGAACTAAAGTTTAACCTCTTCAGTGTCTTACAAATGTGTGACAAGAAGAATAGTATTCTTTATAAACTGATACAGAATGTGTTTTCTGTCTCAGACTTTAATGATAACTGATAAATAGTCATGTTTTGCTTAAAGTTCCCAGAAAGGATAACATGTACAATGTTGATTTAAAGAATGTTGTTCCTCAAGGAGGTCTCACTTGTCTCTTTAAAAGCCACACCAGATGAATCTAATCTTTGGCATAAGAGGCTTGGACAATGAAAAATTTCAAAACCCATGAATATAAGTGGTAAGGGGAAACCTTGTAAGAGGTTTACCTTTAAAACTTTTTGAAATTAATCAAACCTGTGTATCTTGTCAGAAGGGAAAGCAACACAGAGCTTATTGTAAGACCAAAATAATTAGTTCAATCAACCAACCATTACAAATGTTGCACATGGATTTGTTTGGCCAACATATGGTAAAGATTTAATGAAAAAAGATGTACTGCCTAGCAAGTTATAGTTGGGTTTTCTTTTAGCCATAAGGATGAAACTAGTGAAAACCTTAAAATTATCTTCATAACAGCATAGAAAATCTAAGCAGACCTTATGAGGGTGAAAGTGAATATATGTGACAATGGGAATGAAAATTCAAGAATAGTGTCATGAATTCCAATTCTGTGAAATAAGGATATAATAGTGAATTTTAGTGTTGCTAAGGACTCCACAATAAAAATAAGTAGCTAAAAGTAAAAATGAGGACACTAATAGAGTCTGCTAGGATATGCTACTGTATCAAAATTGCCAACAAACTATCTTGGTGCTGAAAGCGTTAATACTGCTTGTTATGTCCTAAATAGGTTGTTAGTATCAAGGGAAGGTTAGAAAAATAGTTAAGCAAGGTGGAAGGTGTTGGAGGGGTTCGGCTAGAAAAGAGGTGACAAGGAGGTGACAAGGCCAACTTGGTGGCCGAGGGAGGTGATGGAGGTGCTTGGTTGCTTGCTTGTGACATGGTGGTGATGTCATGGTGGTGATAGGATGCTTGCTTGAGGTGCTTGTTTGATTAAATGGGTTAAAATGAAAGAAAAAGGTTAATGGGTGGTTTAGGGTTTCAGGTGAGGGTTTTTTGTCTTTAAAACGTGTATTAGGGTTTAAGATTAGGGTAGTTAGGGTTTAGGATTAAGATTAGAGTTTAGGATTAAGGTTTAAGGTTTAGGATTAAGGTTTAGGGTTTAGTTTTAGGTTTAAATTGAAGTTAGGGTTTTAGGGTTTCTTTTAGGGTTTAGGGTTTTAGATTAGGGTTTTAAGATGACTTAGGGTTTAGGTTTAGAGTTTAGGAGTCATGCATTAAGTGCTTGTACCTTGTGCTAGAGTGGTACTAAGAAACTAAAGTGATTTAGGAGGTAAAATGACCTAGTTTGGTTTTCTTGCATTATTAACTTGTACATTAAGCTTAAATGAGTTATATATTGACTTGGAGGGAAATTATCTTTCAAATGTTATGCATTGTACACTTGTACATATGCTTGAAGGTTTGCACATTCATTTTATATGTATACATTACATATAATTAGGGTTTTGATTATAAATGTTAATGGATAAAGTCTATTTTGATAAAATGTTGTAAATGGTACGTTAAATGGATAATGTACTTGGTAAAAATGATATTAAGATATAGACTTAACATATTAGGATGTTTACATGATATAAACATAGATAGAATTGGCATAGGTAGGTTCTGCGAGCTCGTTTATTTTAGAGATGCAAGTTACGTTGCATAATGAGATAAAGCAAAAATTTCCCTGTAAAAAGGTGGTATATATAATAGATGGATATTACAGTGCATCTAATTTAATAGATGGATAGTTACATTGATGAAAATTACGGGTTGTTATATGCATGTACTTTTTATCACAAGAAGAACCCAAGAAGGTAATCCAAGCATTGAAGGATCCAAGTTGGATAGAAGCTATGTAGGATGAGATTCTACAATTCAAATTACAAAAGGTTTGGACCCTGGTGGATTTACCAAAGGGAAAAAGGGCCATAGGCACTAAATGGGTTTACAAGAACAAGAAGGATGAAAGAGGCATTGTGATAAAGAACAAAGTAAGATTGGTTGCTCAAGGGTACACACAAGAAGAACGGATTGACTATGATGAAGTTTTTGCTCCAGTTGCCTAAATTGAAGCAATCAGGTTATTTTTAGCCTATGCCTTATTTAAAGACTTTATGGTATACCAGATGGACGTCAAGAGTGCTTTTCTTTATGATAAGATTGAAGAGGAAGTCTATGTTTGTCAGCCACCAGGATTTGAAGATCCAGACTTCCCTGACAGAGTATACAAAGTAGAAAAGGCACTTTATGGACTGCATCAAGCTCCTAGAGCTTGGTATGAAACCTTGTCAACTTACTTGTTGGACAATGGGTTTTAGAGAGGAAAGATAGATAAGACTTTGTTTATCAGAAGGGATAAAGGTGATATTCTGTTAGTTCAAGTATATGTAGATGATATCATTTTTAGTTCTACAAAGAAGTCATTATGTACTTAATTTAAGAAGATGATGCATAAGAAGTTTCAAATGAGCTCTATGGGTGAACTCACATTCTTCCTCGGACTACAAGTAAAGCAGAAGGAAGATAGGATTTTTATAAGCCAAGACAAGTATGTGACTGAGATTTTGAAGAAATTTGGCTTTAGTGATGTCAAAACAGCAAGCACACCTATGGAAACCCATAAGCCTTTGCTCAAAGATGCAAATGGTAAAGATGTAGATGAACACTTGTATAGATCCATGATTGGATCATTGATGTATCTAACTTCTTCAAGGCCTGATATTATGTTTGCAGTATGTGCTTGTGTAAGATTCCAAGTCAATCCTAAAGTTTCACATCTTCATGTTGTGAAAAGATTTTTTAGATATCTTAAAGGTCAACCTAAATTGAGCCTTTGATATCCTAAGGATTTACCTTTTGATTTGGTGGCATTTACTGATAGTGACTATGCAGGAGCAAGCTTAGATAGGAAGCCCACAACAGGAGGTGTCAATTCCTAGGGTGTAGATTGATTTTATGGCAATGCAAGAAGCAGATTGTGGTTGCTAATTCCACAACTAAAGCTGAGTATATAGCTGCTTCTAATTGCTATAGACAAGTGCTTTGGATATAAAATCAAATGCTTGATTATGGGTATAACTTTATGCATACAAAAAATTTATATTGATAATGAGAGCACAATATGCATAGTGAAGAACCTTGTTTTTCACTTAAAGACAAAGCACATAGAGATTAGACATCACTTTATCAGAGATTCCAATGAGAAGAAGCTTATTCAGATGATCAAGATTCACACAGATCATAATGTTACAGATTTGCTCACAAAAGCATTTGAAGTTAGCAGATTTCAATATCTGATTGCAAGTATTGGAATGCTTAATCTCTGAAGTATTGATTGAGGGGAGGTTAATTGTGTTAATATGCAGCGGATTCTACACAAAGGATGGTTGAAATGGAATGTACCAGATGCTAGGGATGAAATTGAAGTTAAAACTAGTAACTCAAGAGTTAATGCTATTGGGCATTACTTAGTACTGCTGGGCGAAAGTTAGTATTGCTGGGCAAAATTTAGTGCTGCCAGGCTAACTTACTACTGCTAGGTTACCGTTGGAGTTACAACTGCTGAGGGTATTTTTGGTCTATAAAATGGATAATTCGCTTATAGGTTTCCTTTATTACCTATTTAAGCGCATTCGATCACACCATAACCGTTCTTAATCATTCTACTACTCTAAATTCACAAACCCTAACTCAATTTCATTGCCGATTCTAAAAAATTTGACATCCATGGTGGGGCTAAGTTTTGCTGACTCACATAATATGGTTGCTTACTTGGAAAAATCCATAGATAATGTTGATTTTGCTGAGATAGTAGACTTCCTGAATGTTAACCGCATAAGGTATGCCTTGACAGTTAGTCCTACTATTTATGTTTCTTGTATTGAACAGTTTTGGTCTACTGCTAAGACCAAAACAATCAATAATGAAACATAGATTCATGGCAAGGTTGAGGGCAAGACAATAGTAATATTAGAATCATCTGTGAGGAGAGATCTTTAATTTGATGATGAGGATGGTATTGCTTGTCTAACAAGCACTAAATTTTTTGAAAACCTTCAATTGATGGGATATGAAAAGCTTTATGAGAAACTTACTTTTTGTAAACCTTACTTTTCCCCTCAATGGAAGTATCTAATTCATACCATCTTACAATGTTTAAGTTCTAAATCAACTGCTTGGAATGAGTTTGATACTAATATAGCATCAACAGTTATATGTTTGGCTAAGAATCAAAAGTTTAATTTTTCTAAATTGATTTTTGATGGTATGATGAAGAACTTGGATAGTTTTAAAAACTTTTTAATGTATCCAAAGTTTTTACAACTATTTTTGAACAAACAAATTAAAAATCTTTCAGAAGTTAATGCTGTTTATGATACACCTTCTCATACTAAAAAGATTTTTGCAAACATGAGAAGGCAAGGAAAAGATTTTTCAGGGACTGTAATACCATTGTTTTCATCTATGTTGGCACAACAAGAAGATATGGGTGAAGGGTCAGGACAACCCACTGATCCCCAACACAAATCAACATCTGTTCAACCCTCTAATGAAGAACCAATCACTGTTCCATCATCATCTCAACCCAAAAAGACTCACAGACCTAGGAAAGCCAAAAGGGCCACTAAGATATCTTAGTCTAGTAGTCCTATTTCCCTTGTTGCAGATGAGACTGTCACTAAGGAGAGGGAAGATATAATGGAAATGGCTGCCACTACTGCTTCTAGCTTAGAAGCAAAGCAGGACAATGGTAACATAAATAGGACTTAATCTATGGCAACACTTAATGAGCCAAGTCCTTAGGGAACTAGTTTAGGTAGTGGTCCCAGGTGCCAAGATACCATATTGGGTGATGCAGAAGCTCAAAACTAGGTTTGAGACTGCATCTAAACAGTCCAATGACCCACCTCTCTCAAGAGTTAACACACTTGGAAGTAGGGAAGACAGATTGAAACTTAAGGAATTGATGGACCTTTTTACAAAATTGTCTGATAGAGTTCTTGACTTGGAGACAACAAAGATCGCTTAAGCAAAGGAGATTGCTAGTTTGAAGAAAAAAAGTCAAAAAGCTGGAAAGGAAAAGAAAGTCAAAAACTCCAGGGATGAATTTTTTCAAGATTGGTACCTCTAGCAGAAGAAGTTTAGCTGAGGAGGATGCATCCAAATAGGGGAGGAATTTGAAACAAGGAAAACAGAGTTCAATCTTTGAAGAAAGTGATTTTGATGATGAAGGTTTTGATGCAGATATGGATGAAGTGTTCAAAGATGTTAAAGGAGTTGCAGAGCAGGTGATTAGTGCTGCTGCAAATGAAGTTCCGACTGGTGATGCAGTTAATACTGCTGGCACTGAAGTTAATACTGCCAGTGCACCAGTTACTACTGCTGGTGTATCTGTTAGTACTGCTAAACCTATTACTACTGCCAGTGTTAATATTACTACTGTTGAACCAATTACTCCTCCAAGAACAATAACAACTATTTTTAAAGATGAAGATCTTATAATTGCTCAGACTCTTGTGAAGATGAGGAGTGAGAATTATAACAACCCATAATTTTCATCAATGTAATTATCCATCTATTAAATTAGATGCACTATAATATCCATCTATTATATATACCACCTTTTTACAGGGAAATTTTTGCTTTATCTCATTATGCAACGTAACTTGCATCTCTAAAGTAAACAAGCTCACGCAACCTCCACCAATGCCATCTATATCTATGTTTATATCATGTAAACATCCTAATATGTAAAGTCTATATCTTAATATCATTTTTACCAAGTACATGATCCATTTAACGTACTATTTATAATGTTATATCAAGACAAACTTTATCCGTTAACATGTATATCAAAACCCTAATTATATGTAATGTATACATATAAAATGAATGTGCAAACCTTCAAGCATGTGTACAAGTGTACAATGCACAACATTTGAAATATAATTTCCCTCTAAGTCAATGTACAACTCATTTAAGCTCAATGTACAAGTCAATAATGCAAGAAAACCAAACTAGGTCATTTTACCTCCTAAATCACTTTAGTTTCTTACCACCACTCTAGCACAAGGTACAAGCACTTAATGCATTTCTTCTAAACCCTAAACCTAAACCCTAAGTCATCTTAAAACCCTAATCTAAAACCCTAAACCCTAAACGAAACCCTAAAACCCTAATTTCACTTTAAACCTAAAACTAAACCCTAAACCTTAATCCTAAACCTTAAACCTTAATCCTAAACCCTAATCCTAACACTAAACCTTAATCCTAAACCCTAACTACCCTAATCCTAAACCCTAATACACATTTTAAAGACAAAAAATCCTAACCCCAAACCAAAAACCAACGCCGTCACGCCTCCTTTTCTTTCATTTCTAACCTCATTTACACCTAAGCTAAAGCAACCTAGCACCTCAACAATGACCTCACCACCACTTCCACCAAGCAGCCACCCAAGGCACCTTACAAGCACCTCCATAACCACCTTGGCCACCAAGTTTGTTTTGTCACCTCCTTGTCACCCTTTGTAAACCGAACCCCTTGTACACCTTCCACCACTCAAAGCTAGTTTCTAGCTCACCATACTCATCCTATCTACACCCTTAGCTACCCTTAGTTACTACCCTACAACCCTTGGACCTACATCAAGCTACAAACCTTAGGCCACCAAGTTTAAATGAGCCCTATATATTCCGAAACACACACACCATACAAACACATCTCAAAAAACTCATCACACTCAAATGAAGTTCTAAACAGGCCAAGGAAGAAGTAAAGGTCGCCAAATCATAATATAAGCCAAGAATCAAGAGAAGGAATGTCTTGAATCCATATCTAGGCGTACAAACCCGAAAAACCCATTTCGACCCATTTCTAGCTCAAGTAAGCTTAAATCTTGTTCAATAAGCTTATAATCTGTTTTAGAATGTTCATAAGACTCTTAAGATCATATATAAACTCTTTTTTGAAGCCTTGAATCCTCAAACCCATGTGTTTTTGACTAAAACCCTAAAAACCACCCGTTTTGATTTTTTAGCTAACGAATCCTTTTTCTAAACTTTTGTTACGTTAGAACATCTTATTCTAGCTTATTCTAATAAGCTATAACCTGAAAATATCATTTGGAACCCTAAAATAAGCTTGCATGGCTTTTTGGACTTAATTTGCAAATATTTTCATGCATAGAGGTATATATCGTAACTTTCTGAAATTTATAACTAGAGGGGCTGAAAATGTCATTATTTCAAAGTTATAACTATAAGGACCTATTTTGCTAAGTTTCAAAGTTAAAGGTTTAAATTATATTTACTTTATATATAAAGGACTAAACTTGTAAAAATTTATAAATCGAGGGTATATATTGCCATTTTTGCAAACATAAAAATATGAAATATAATAAATTTATATAAATTATAAAAATATATATTAATATTATAAAACTCGATTTTATTAAAACACTACACATTAATCGTTATTAATCATACGATAGAGCGCATAAAAACATTACGTTATATATTTAACGAATTTATCTTCGACGACTAACTTTGAAGAAACTAATATTATCGTATCAACGTTACAAGGTGAGCTTCATGTTTAGGATTTCATTTGGGTATACGTTTTGACGAGTTTGCTGGATTTACGATTTAAAGTGTCCTGGCTCCTCAAACGTTTACCATGGCATCGAATTAATGATGGCCCAACATTGATACAATATTTCCATAAACCTACATAAAATCAAAGTAAATACGTTAAACTTCTTAACATCCGGTGGTTCCGGAGGAGGACGAGGAGATGACGGATCATTAAAATGATCAAGGTTAGTTGACTCATTTTCAGGACGGGGAGGAGAATCATTGCTAAGCAATTCTTCAAGAAAACGAATATCCCCTTCCGAGTCATAATCGTCATTCTCAATGCCCGGTGGCATCGAGTCATCCGTAGCAAGAAATAAGTCGATCTCCTCCATATGAGAGTCACTATCCTCAATGGGGATAGGAGATGGAGAGAGAGACTCAAGAATCGTATCAGCAATTTCCGCATTAAGTTCTTCCGGCGGTCGTGGAGATGAATTATCATACGACAAATTCTTAACAAGACGGATTTCTTCCTCTAGATCAAAGTCGGCTTCCTCAATTCCTGGTGGAATTGGATTGATATGAGCGAGTTCACCGGAGAACTCCTCAAGAAGATAATCAAACTTAGGTGAAGAATCAATCAAAGTATCTCGATTAAGCAAAGATTCGATAAGATTAGACTCGACATTGAAATAATGCGGATCTATCTTAGTAGAAATGATTTCTTCATTATCAAAAAGAGGGTTTGAATAAATTTTGAAATTTTCCATCGGAACGTCCTTATCAGAAAGTGACTCGTCATCACTAAAGGTGAAATCGTCGTTAGAATCAAAGAGAGGATTCGAGAAAGTCATAAAAATTAGATAAGATTCATCATTAATAGGCACATCACACTCACTTTCATTAACGGAAGTAACCTCGGACTCACTTGGGATTGGGACAAGGTTCTCAACATCCAATTCTATTTCCGGAATAGTGTCAAGATGCTTGTCCCCCATACTTAGAGAGTACTCAGGTGCTTCGGTTGGTAAGTTATATGTGATTGCATTAACTAGAAAAATTTGAGGCGTATTATTCATAGGAATAATGCTCTCCTTGGTAATAACTTTGAAATTCTGCAAACACGATGTAATACGAGTTCGACGTTTAGCAGCTGGCTCGGCGATATTCTTAACTTCCTGTTGTTCCTGAACAAGACGTTGAGATTTCAAATTAATCGAGAGTAGCATAGTATTCATAGACATTCCTATTAGATCTTCAATACTATCATGCACACAATAAAGCTCTTTTTCCCGACATAATTCAAGCAATTCTAACATCATTTCTTCTAGTTTTTTCTTTTGCTCCACACTTGCTTTTGTGCCACACATTTCTTCAATTAATTTACGAAAGTCGGAGTTTTGTGGTAGTTCTTCCTTTTCTTGAGCTGCTTGCTTTTGGGCAAGTAATTCTCGCTCTCTTTGAGCTGCAAGTAAAGCCTCCTGCTCACGTTGTTGATTCATTCTTTCCGTTTCTTTGTTTCAATCCATTCTTTACTTTCAATAAAAGGAATGACTTCTGGAATTTTCTGAGGCTGATGATGGTCGGACTGCTGCGGGGGTTGAATTTGGTCAAAACTAAAAGAATTAGAATAATTGAAATTTTGGTTCATCGGTAGACACTGAAAAGTCGCATGAGAACCCCCACAGTTTTCACAAACAAGATTTTATTGTGAAAATTTCGGTGAAGTTAGTGGAAAATTAATATCGAAGTTTTGATCGAAACACGGGTTCTGATTGTAAACAAACGGAACTTGAGGTGGACAATCGTAACCATAATGAGCATCGTTTCCACATAACTCACAAGAATACGTCTGGTACTGGGGTTGTGGAGGGTAGTCGGAAAAATTAAGAGAATTCGGATTTGCATCATACTTACAATGAAAACAAATTCCTCCATAACGCATATTTCCACACCTTTCGCAATTACATTGTCGACAAATCAATCCGTCTAAAGGACCTCCACACCCGTAGCAACTAGGTTGGTAATATGACGTCATTTAGAATTAAACATATAGAAGATAATATAAAAGAAATACACTGATAAGTAGGTTAAAAAAGAATTTTTTGGTTTTTATGTAAAATATAAAAGAAAATATTTTTGGTATTTTCAATACTTTAGGAAAAGTATTGTGAATATTTAATATAATACACAAAAATCTAGAAAATAAAATATTTTGCATATTATATTTATTAATAAAGAAAATATTATACAAATGGAAAGCGATAACTACACGAAGAAGGTTTCTTCCAAAACACTAATCTTCAAACGAAACGCGATAATCGTAAACACCTCCCCGGCAACGGCGCCAAAAAATTGATTCCGTCCAAATACGTATATATATAAGTATATAAGGATGTAAATAATTATAGTATAGTAATTATTTTCTGCCGGGTTTAAGATAAACGCTTTTAACCAAAACGTTATATCAAAAACCTCCCGGGTCGTTTTCCCTCGACGAAGCGCGAATTGACAATCGGTTAAGTCTGTGATCGCGTGATTTGAATGGTTTCAAAGATTTTGATTTGGTTTCTAATTCTACTAATGAAAACACCAAAAAAACATGTAAAGGTGAACAAACAATTATAACAATTAAAGCATTCAAGAAATTAAACACGTAAATGGTAACGGGAAATTTAAAACGCGACATATAAGCAAAATTATCAAAATTAAACCCTAAAAATGCAAATTTAATTTTTATAAATCCTGAATGACTAAATTTTTTTTTCAGAAAAAGAATTATATTTTTCTGATTTTTTATTTATTTAATATGAATTAAAAACTAATTTAAACTAAATTAATTATTAAAAATACTAAACTAATTATTAAAAATCTAATTTTTTTTCTAAAAATACTACAGCTAAATAAGTTCCTAGGAAAATTAAAACCAACAACACAGCTTATGTCAATAAGCTGTAAATAAGCTCTGAAAAGCTTAAAGCTTAAACAGTTAAACTACCTTAAATACCAAATGGCCCTAGAGTCTTTCAGAAAAGACCCTAGGGCGCTATGGTAAGGTGTATGGCAGTTAAGGTTGAGGTATTGGGTTTGAGACCTCCCTATATGGCTTACACCTTATCATTTTTACTACTTTTTTCTCTTTTGCACATTTACTTAATAAGCAATAATAAGCATTTTTTATGAAAACATTTTTACTGAAATGAACAAATAAGCTCAGATTAAGCTCACTAATGAGCACAGAACACTTAAAAACTAAAAGATTGAAAAAATGCTTAACAAGCAAAACTGTTTGTAACTAAAGACTTAATAAGCTAATTTAAAACAAATAAGCTAAAAACTAATTACTACTTAGACCTAACAAGCTTAAGTGACAAGGTTTGAACTAACAGAATGAGCTTTAAAGCTTTTAAAAGCTAAAAGGAAAGACAGACTTAACTAGCAGTTTTCAAAGGAGAAAGGCTCAAATTTGAGCTTAAATTCAGGCTGAATAAGCATTTGTAGAAAGGTGTAAACTGAGAACAGATGAATTTTGACTTCCAAATAACAAATAAAAACAAGATTTAAGAACATTTGATGAGTAATAAGCTAGAAAATAGGACTTATAAAACTGGCAGTTTAACACTAGACTCTTTTTTGGATTTTTTTTATTTTTTTGAAACTTAACAAATGCAAAATTCAGCCCTAAGATTAAGCTACTTAAAGTTAAAATAAAAACTCAAAAGCTAAAAAAACAGATCAAGTTTGTAATCCAAAGAACTTAAACATGCAATTTCAGATCTAAAAACAAACATGAACTTATCTAAAATTGCTTTTGAAAATTAAGCTTTTAAAACTTGAATAATGACTCTTTAAGACAAATGAAAACCAAAAGGACAGTTGCTCACTAATATGAACTACTTTCTACTGCATTTCAAGCCATTAACAAGCATGAAAACTACACTAACAAGCTGCTAATCAAAATCTTAACTAACAAGCTATGTTTTCAAATTAGAAATCCACAAATTCAAACCATAGTTTCTTTGAACCTTCAACTTGAATTTTAACCTTTAAAAACTTAAAACAATTGACTAAAAGTCTATTTATAAGCTAGTTAAAACTGAGTTTTGAGCCAAAAACCATTTTTATCCTAAATTGACCCATTTTGAATCTTGTGCCAAACACCCCTTTATAATTTCTAAATTCTCTTTTAAGTTGAAAAAAAAATCCTTATAAGCTCTCATTTTTCAAAAACAGATTAATTCCTAAGTTCACTAAGATCAAATAAACAAATTTTAACAACTAATAAGCCCTAAATAATAAGGTAATTCAAATAAGCTATTTAGACTAAATAATGACAGATTTGCATTTACTCAAAACTAAACTTAAACTGAACTACAATCTAGAGGCATAAGATCCATTAAGCTACTAAATGATATAATAAGCACAAATTATAAGCAAATAAGCAAGAAATAAGCAGATAAACAATAAGCATGTAAAGTAATCTAAAAAGAGTAAAATGAAATGCACCTGAATCCCTTGCTTAAAACAGGGATAAAATTTGCTTTTTCAAGCTTAATCTATAAGCTCAGCTTATGAAAATAAGCTGTAAAAGACCCATAAGCCCTTCCAGGATTGGCTTATCTTCCAAATTAAGCTAGAATTCATACACCTTAACCAATAACTTTTTGTAACTGAATAACCAACTCAAATAAGCTCAGGAAAGCTTATTTGAGCTTTAAAGCTTAGTAGAGACAAATTTAGCTTATAAGAGAGCTTATTGAGCTTATTTAACCATAATTCAAAAATTTGCATAAATGAAAAGATTAATTCAAAACAGATTTAATCCAAAGAAAACTTTTATTAATAATTATAAAATCATTACAATACTGTGAAAAAGAAAGATTACAAATAAGCACTAAAATAAGCTACTAAATTAAGCTACTCCCACTCCTAGATTATCCTACTCCTAGATTCCTTCAACTGTGTGAGCTTCTCTTTTATTTATAGTGACGCGAGGAAGGTTCTAGCCTTCAGGACGCTCCTCTCTTCTTTAATCTCAGCCTTCTAATCATAACAAACTCAATATCTCATCATTTTGAACCGTTGGATTGTGTGTCATGCCCTATTATCTAATCACATTACTAGGGATTGCTAGCGTGACTCCCTTTTTGTCAGATGTGTCAGCAATATCTTCTAGAAGCACTTTGAGTGAGTGTACTTGATGGAATTTACCCTGCGTGTGAAAATGAAATGGAGGGAAAAGGTGTAGAAGAGAAACAGTAACTTTGATCATTTGGGGGCGTTGACTTGGGTGTTGACCCGGGTTATATAATTTAAGTGTTTAGGCTTTTTCTTATAATTTTATTGGGCCAAAAACGAGTATTGGATCATGGTTTAAGTGTTACCAGTTGGGTTTTATAGAAACTTAACAGCCGTTAGTCCTTGGACTAACAATGTAATTAGCCAAGGACTAACGGTGTAAAGGCTAAGGGCTTAGGATGAAATTGTTTTAACAATAAGGGTATTTTGGTGATTTTATAGGTTTATCAATTTTCAAAAATCAAATAATGCATTCCCATCTCTGGCTTTTCCCGCTTTTTTTTTCAATCTCGTGCTCGTTAGTGTCCATTTTGTCTTTTCTTTTGTCCATTTCTTTAATATCCGTACCTGCACATACACAAACACAAAAACAAAAACAAGCATATATTTGCAATTTTTTTAATGTTTTTGGTCTTTTAGGTTCGTTTTTCAAGGTAAAAGGTATGTGTATTTAGACACATACCAATGCTTGTTAGAATTCATATCAAAAAAGTATCTATGATTTTAATATCACTATTGTTAAAAATGCTTAAAGTTCAAAAATAAGCATTTCATTTTAAGACTTGTGATATCATTCTTATTACATGTTGTCTTATGTTGATTGAATGCCTCCCAAAAGGACATCATCATCTGAAGCACCAGCCATGACTCAAGCTGCCATCAGGAAACTAGTTGCTGACAGTGTTTCCGCAGCTCTAGAAGCATAAGCCGCTAACATGGCAAATACTGATAATACCACCAGGCCAAGAGAAGCTCCTGTAGCAATAAAATGTAGCTACAAAGAGTTCATGAGCTGCCAACCTATCAACTTCAAAGGTACGGAGGGAGCTGTTGGACTTAACCGCTGGTTTGATCAAACTGAATCAGTGTTTTCCTGTAGCAATTGTACCGAAGACTACAAGGTAAAGTTTGCTACTGGTACTTTAACTGAAGAAGCTCTATCCAGGTGGAATTCTTTTGCCCAACCTATTGGGATAGAAGAAGCTTAGAAGATTACCTGGGTTGAATTCAAGAAGCTTTTGATAAAGAAGTACTGTCCCCGGACTGAGGTCCGAAAGATGGAAGACGAATTTTACCATCTGACTGTGAAGGGGAATGATTTCAAGGCGTATGTGAGAAGATTCTAGGAATTGGCAACCTTATGTCCCACTATTGTGCCAGATTCTGAGAAAATGATGGAAGTTTTCATCGGGGGATTGCCTCGAAGTATTGAAGGGAATGTTACCGCCTCTAAACCTCAAACTCTAGAGGAAGCCATTAACATAACTCAGAGGCTAATAGATCAGGTAACAAAGCACATCTCGGTGCAAATATCAAGTGATCACAAATGAAAGTTTGACGACAGAAGAACTTTTAACAACAACAACTACCGTAACATCAACACCAACAACCGCTACAATAATCACCAACCACAACAGAACAAAAGACAGGAAACCTTCAGGTCTTATGCTGTCACTCCAACTGAAAACAATGGGTATATTGGAAACTATCCCTTGTGTAAGAAATGCACTCTGCATCACACAGGACCTTGTACTGTTAAGTGTAATACTCACAACAAGGTGGGCCATCTGACCAAGAACTATAGAAACAAAGGGCCAGCCACTAGAAGTAATATGCTACCAGTGACAGTTACTTGTCATGCCTGTAGAGAGAAAGGGCATTATGCAAATCAGTGTCGAAAGACCACCAACAACAATGCCTATGGAAGAGCCTACACGTTAAGGGATAGGAATGCTCACCAAAATCCGAACGTAGTCACGAGTATGTTCCTTCTAAACCAATATCTAGCTAGAGTATTATTTGATTCTGGAGCCGATAAAAGCTTCGTATCCATATCTCTTGCCTCTAAGCTAAATATTCCACCCATTACAAAAGATACCTTTTACAATATCGAAATGGCTGACAGAAATCTAGTAAGCACAAACACCGTTATTCAGGGTGCAACGCTGACTTTGTTAAACCAACCTTTCGAAATTGATCTTATGACGATCAAACTCGGTAGTTTTGACGTCGTCATTGGTATGGATTGGTTATCCAAGTATCATGCTAGAATTATCTGTGACGAGAAAGTTATCCATATCCCAATCAATGGTGAAACTTTGATCATCCGAGGTGACCAAAGTAAAACCCGACTAAGTCTCATATCATGTATAAAAACTGAAAGATATATATCCCGAGGTTGTCAAGTTTTCATAATCCAAGTAATGGAGCAGAAGTCGGACAAGAAACGACTAGAAGATATACCGGTAGTCAAAGAATTTTCGGAAGTTTTTCCTGAAGATCTACCTGGCCTTCCTCATGTTCGCCAAGTAGAATTCCAAATCGATTTAATCCCAGGAACAACACCTGTAGCCCAAGCACCCTATAGATTAGCTCCTTCAGAAATGCAGGAACTATCTAACCAACTTTAATAGTTATTAGTTTGAAGTTTTATCCGACCAAGTACTTTGCCTTGGGGAGCTCCTGTCTTATTTGTCAAAAAGAAAGACGGATCTTTCAGAATGTGTATCGATTATCGGGAGTTGAATAAACTTACCATAAAGAATCGTTACCCATTACTCAGGATTGATGACTTATTTGACCAAATTCAAGGTTTGAGTGTCTAATAAAAGATTAACTTAAGATCAGGCTATCATCAACTGAGATTCAGGAATGAAGATATTCCCAAGACTACTTTCAGAACAAGATACAGACATTATGAATTTCAAGTGATGCCATTTGGTTTAACTAACACACCTGTTGTATTCATGGATCTCATAAACCGTGCGTGTAAACCATACTTGGACAAATTCTTAATAGTGTTCGTCGATGATATTCTCATCTACTCTCGTAACAAGGAAGAGCATGTAAATCATCTAAGAATAATCCTAGAATTACTCAAGAAAGAGAAGTTGTATACCAAGTTCTCCAAGTGTGATTTCTGGATTCATATCGTGCAATTTCTTGGACATTTAATTGATAGTCAAGGACTTCATGTTGACCCCGCCAAGATTGAAGCAACTAAGAATTGGACATCTCCTGCTACACCCACAGAAATACATCAATTCTTAGGACTCACCAGTTATTATCGGAGATTTATCAAATATTTCTCGAAGATTGCAAAGTATTTGACTGAATTAACACAAAAAAACAAGAAGTATATCTGGGTGAAGACCAAGAGTCGGCTTTCTAACTGCTAAAACAGAAGCTATGTGAAGCTCTAATCTTAGCATTACCAGAAGGAAATGATGATTTTATTGTTTACTGTGATGCATCCCATCAAGGTCTAGGAGCGGTGTTAATGCAAAGAGAGAAGGTTATTGCATATGCATCCCGACAACTTAAGCCTAATGAAGAAAACTATACCACTCATGATCTCAAATTAGGAGCAGTAGTGTTCGCTCTTAAAATTTAGAGACACTATCTGTATGGCACCAAATGTACTGTGTTCACTGATCATAAAAGTCTTCAGCATATCCTTGATCAGAAAGAGTTAAACATGAGACAACGCCGTTGGCTAGAATTGCTTGCAGATTACGATTGTGAAATCGTCTAACATCCTAGCAAAGCACAATGTTCCGTAGCAGATGCCTTATGCCATATCGGAAACGAATCTAACCACTCCGAGTTAGATTCATTTGTTATGGACCATTTTCCAAAATTACCATCACAAATCTAAAGCTCAAAACTTGAAGCACTCAAAGAAGAATCATCAGGCTGAAAAATTCGAGGACTTGAACAAAGCATTTGAAAACAGTGCCTATGGAAACGGTGTATCAAAGATAACGAAGTTGGTTACCTTCCTTGGTATCTGAGAGACTTGATCAATGCATTGAGTCCTATAAATTGACGTTATTCAATTCATCCAGGGTTTTGACAAGATGTATAGGAATCTAAAGAACTCTTAGTTGGTTGCCTAACATGAAGGCAATCATCACTGAATATGTTGGCAAATGTTTGACATGTTCTAGAGTTAAAGCAGAATGTCAGAAGCCATCCGGCTTACTGGTACAACTAGATATTCCAATATGGAAGTGGGAGAGAATAACAATGGATTTCATTACAAAACTACCCAAAACATCAAACGAACATGACACAATCTGGGTCATTGTCGATTGCCTTACCAAATCCGCACATCTCATCCCTTCCCGAGAAACAGATAGTATGGAAACCCTTACAAGGTTTTACATTAAAGAAATAGTCTCCCGGCATGGAGTATCAATATCCATCATCTCGGATCGTGACAGTCACTTTACATCCAGATTATGGCAATCATTACAGAAGGCTTTGGGTACTCAATTAGATATGAGTATGACATATCATCCTGAAACCGATAGACAAAGTGAAAGAACCATCCAAACACTCGAAGACATGCTTCGAGCCTGTGTCATAAATTTTAGAAAAGGATGGGAAAACACTTACCATTAGTATAATTTTCTTACAATAACAGTTACCATGCCAGTATTAAGGCAGCACCATTTGAGGTACTTTATGGTCAAAAGTGCAGATCACCTGTTTGCTGGGCTGAAGTTGGAGATGTTCAACTTATAGGACCAGAAATAATCCATGAAACCACTGAAAAGATAGTATAATTTCGAAAACACTTTCAAGCTGCAAGAGACCGGTAGAGAAGTTATGCCAATGTAAGGCAAAAACCTTTAGAATTTCAAGTTAGAGATCGAGTTATGTTAAAATTATCACCTCATGAAGGTGTCATCCGATTCGGAAAACCAGGAAAGCTTAATCCCCGGTACATTGGACCTTTCAAAATCCTTGAACGGATTGGCCCAATGGCATATAAACTTGAGCTTCCAGAAGAGCTCAGTAATATCCATGGTACTTTTCACGTTTCTAATCTAAAGAAATGCTTATCTGATGAATCCCTTGTCAGTCTAATAAAAGAGCTTCGTCTTGATGACAAACTCAACTTTGTGGAAGAACTAGTGGAGATCATGGAGCGAGAAGTCAAGCAACTGAAAAAAAGTCATATTCCTATAGTCAAAGTAAAATGGAACTCTAAAAGAGGACCAGAATTTACATGGGAACGCGAAGATCAAATTTGTGCCAAGTATACACATCTGTTTTCAAACATCACTTCGGCATCCAACTAAATCTCAAGACGAGATTTTTTTAAAGGAGGGAGACTATAACAACCCGTAATTTTCATCAATATAATTATTCATCTATTAAATTAGATGTACTATAATATCCATCTATTATCTATATACCACCTTTTTACAGGGAATTTTTTGCTTTATCTCATTATGCAACGTAACTTGCATCTCTAAAGTAAACGAGCTCACGCAACCTCCACCAATGTCATCTATATCTATGTTTATATCATGTAAACATCCTAATATATCAAGTCTATATCTTAATATCATTTTTACCAAGTACATTATCTATTTAACGTACTTTTCAAAACGTTATTTCAAAACAAGCATTAAACGTTAACATTTATATCAAAACCCTAATTATATGTAATGTATACATATAAACTGAATGTGCAAGTATTCAAAGCATGTGTACAAGTGTACAATGCACAACATTTGAAATATATTTTCCCTCTAAATCAATGTATAAGTCCTTAATGCACAATGTACAAAATCATAAAGCATGAATTACAAATATCTCATTTTTCAAACACGTTTTCATTCTAAATTTCTGTACCACTACTTAGCACAATGTACAATACTCAATTTCACAACATCTAAACCCTAAAACCAAAACCTAAGTCATTCTAAAACCTTAATCGAAAACCTAATACCCTAAACCCTAAATGAAAACCTAAAACCCTAATTCATTTTAAAGAACCTAAACTAAACCTAAACCCTAAAACCAACATTATAGACTCTTAATCCTAAACCCTAATCCTAACACTAAACTTAATCCTAAACCCTAATCTATACCTAATCCTAACCCTAATCCACGAATTAAAACCCTAAATCCTAAGCCGAAACCAAAAACTAACCCGTAGACTGCCATTTGTCTTTTATTTTTGAGCCATTTTAAACCTAAGCTAGCACCCTAACACCTCAAGTACCTCTATGAATAACCTACTATCTCCATAAGCACCTTACAAGCACCTCCATCACCTCCTTGTAAGCTACTTGCACTCCAAACACCCCTTGGAAAACGCGAAGCCCTCCACACACCCCTTCCCACCTCAACAAAGCTAGTTTCTAGCTTGACCTTACTCGTCATACTAGCATACTTACCCTATCTACACCCTTAGCTGCCGTTAGTCACTACCCTAACACCCTTGGTCCTTACTTCAAGCTACAAACCTTGGCCACCATGTTTATGAGCCCTATATAAGCCAAAACACACACACCACTTCAAACACACCTCAAAAACTCATCACCACTTAAATGGAGTTGTAAATCAGGCTAAGGAACAAGTAGAAGGTCCCTAATACAAGCCAAGAATCAAGAGAAGGAAGGTCTTGAATCCATATCTAGGCGTACGAACCCAAAAAACCCATTTTGACCCATTTCTAGCTCAAGTAAGTTTAAATCTTGTTCAATAAGCTCATAATCTATTTTAGAATGTTCATAAGACTCTTAATATCATATATAAACTTTTTTTTGAAGCCTTGAATCCTCAAGCCCATGTGTTTTTTACTAAAACCCTAAAAACGACCCGTTTTGATTTTCTAGCTAACGAATCTTTTTTCTAAACTTTTGTTACGTTAGAACATCTTATTTTAGCTTATTATAATAAGCTATAAACTGTAAATATCATTTGGAACCATAAAATAAGCTTGCATGGCTTTTTGGACATAATTTGCAAATATTTTCATGCATAGGGGTATATATCGTAACTTTTAGAAATTTATAACTAGAGGGGCTGAAAATGTCATTATTTCAAAGTTATAACTATAAGGGCCAATCTTGCCAAGTTTCCAAGTTAAAGGTTTAAATTATATATACTTTATATATAAAGGACTAAACTTGTAAAAGTTAATAAATCGAGGGTATATATTGCCATTTTTGCAAACTTAAAAATATAAAATATAATATTTTTATATAAATTATAAAAATATATATTAATATTATAAAACTCGATTTTATTAAAACCCGACACATTAATCGTTATTAATCATCGATCGACGCATTATAAAACAATTACATTATATATTTAACGTAATTTATCATCGACTAACTTTTGAAGAAACTTAAAATTTTATCGTATCACGTTACTAGGGAGCTTCATGTGAGGAGTTTCATTTGGGTATACGTTTTGACGAGTTTGCTGGATTTACGATTTAAAGTGTCCTGGCTCCTCAAACGTTTACTACATGACCTCTGAATTATGATGGCCCGAACAGTGATACAATATTTCCATAAATTAATAAATCAAAGTAATACGTTAAACTTTATAATGTTTTGAAACATAAACCATCACACTAAGACTTGACATATTAGCTCAGGTTGTGTGACGAGGCCGTTACTTTCACTTGATATTCTTTTGCCATCAATGAGATTTTCCCTGTTAAGGTGAGTTCATAGTCTCGCATTTTAAATCTTCTAATGTTTTCATAAACCCACGAGGGGGATACATGTGAAAACCTAAAGATCGTTTAAGCTTAGTTTCTTTAGAACTTTATATCTAGGATAAACAATAACAATGATAACATTTATGCAGCGAAATATAATGAACACAATTATTATTGAACAAGGTTTTTCATTCATACATTTCCTTCAAGCCCCAATTCTAGATGATCAATTCTAGAACGGTTACAATATAACAAGGATCAAAGATCCTTAGGGCTACACCACCACTATACTAGACGTCTACATTGATCCAGTTTACACACACACTTTTCTGGATACCTACAACTATGTGTCTATGATCTTTTTATATAGGGAGAGATCAAGACTTACAAAGGAAGATAAACATTAAACAAGTAAATCTTTTAAACATTAAGGGATATCTTCTGTTATCTTTATCTTCTTAAGGAGATCTTCCAGAATCTATATAATTCTCCACCAGCTTGTAGAATTCTTTTATAACAATTTTAGTCCTTTTGTTTCATTCTTTTATTTATTTTGTCTTATCAAATCTAGAATCCTAACAATACATGCTATAAACCATGAATACGAGTGTTTTTCCAACTGTATGCTATCTTGATATATTATTGCCTAAGTCCTTACTTTTGCCATTAAGACCCCACTATCATGAACCGTTAATTACTTTTTGGAGTAAGCACGAATGCTGTGAATAGATCTATTTGGGACTGAACTCCTCCGTTGGTGTAATATACATTTTGGGTAACCAAACAACTCTCCATTGAGATTCAAGTATGCGGGTGTTTGGCAAAGGAACCGGTTGGGGCAACTACTTGTGATTATTGATTATCTCAAGGTCTCGGTGTCATGAGCTTAGGGCAATAATACTGTTTTCTATAATAATTATACTCATTGCAATTATTACACTTATGGGTGTATAACAACGTAACCCACTATTGACTTGTATTCAAACTGTTTAACATAAACCTATGAATTTCACTCAACCATTGTGTTGACCTTTTTAGCATGTTTATCTAAGGTATTTGAGCAACTTATGGCATGGAGTGGCACGGATTTGAAGATGGCTAAACTGTTATCATTCAAACTTTATGTTTTCATGTAGATTTTGGGACCTTTGTTTGTAAAAACTCTGATGAAATAATGAATGATAACTTATCTTTTAAAAATGTCTCTTTTGAGTCGTTTTCTATGATTATGACTGTTGTACTATGAAATAATACCCCAGATTAGCTTCCGCTGCTATATGTCCAAAATGGGGGTGTTATAGAAATCAAAGGTAAGAGGAGTGGTTATGCAAGAACCTAGTAAGACTGCTACAAGACTAATAGTACCACCTCAACAACATGATCCTAAAGAGAAAAAGTAGCTTCAACTAGAAGAAGAGGAAAGGCTGGCAAGAGAAAGAGAAGAAGATGCAAACATTGCTGAATGGGATAATGTTCAAGCTATGATAATGATACGACCCTTGCAGATAGTATCGGGATAGTAGCACCACTTTATGCGTGTGCGGGCTCCTTAAGAAGAGAGGGAGAAGATTTAGAGATTTATTGGCATAAACATATCTTTCATTAATGAAAACCATTCGGTATATATAGCCGAATAACCCTATCTTGTAAGACAAGATAAACATAAATCTTTTCCTAATCAAACATATAATTAATGACTTTCCTAGATAAACATAAAGACTTAAATACTTTCCTAAACAATGACATTATTGAAGGGATAGATTTACATGGCATAATCTTTTGGCCATGCGGGCTTAGACCGGATCCTCTTGGATCGCCTAGGTGTAACATTCCACACTCCTTCAAAACCACCTGGCCCTCAAGGTGGTGTCTTGAAAACAATCTTGATGCCGGGTTTCCATATTCTTCTTTGAAATTCATCCTTCATCTTTTTCTTCTTTATGTATTTGGCATTAAGACGCTCTAAGAACAAATAGATACGACCATGGATTTCAAGCATTACTTGCGCACATAGGTTTTTACACAATAAGGTTTCAACATTGCCGATGTATACTTTAAAGAGCTTTGTGTTCTTAACCGGTAGCTTCATTCGTTCAACCACTCCTGGTTAGACAAAATTATAAGTGCTACAGTTATCAATTAGAATGTGCACCTTACCCGTACTCAATGTACCTAATAACTAAAAAGAACGGGGACTTCCGTGCCCGAACAAAGAAATAAGAATCGAGGTATCCCCGCTTTCTATGGCCTCTTGGTTCTCCATTGGTGTCACTGGACATGAAGATTCTGATTCATCACCACCATTGTTGCCAAAGGTTTTAGTCATCGTTCCCGCCACTAGAGCTGCTTGGTCATCCAATCGAGCCTCGATAATTAGTGCCAACAAAAATGCGTCACCCAAGGTAGTAGGACTTGATACTAAAAACTCCCGCTGTAAGTGAAGTTTAAGCCCAGAAATATAGAAGGAGATGAGTAAAGAGTCCGGTATATCCGTAGCTTGATTCATCAGCTTTTCAAATTCCCGTTGATAATCTTTCACCATCCCCAATTGCAAAAATTTTGATAACGCCCCATTCAGATCTTCATATTCTGACAGTCCAAAACAATTCCTCACGCTTTCTTCAAACTTGGCCCAAGTAGTAATCAAACCATTCCTCGTCATCCATTGAAACCATTCCACAGCCGCACCCTCTAAATTAAAACCCACGATCTTTAGCTACTGACCAGCAAGGGTGTTTAGTAGCGAAAAGTACTATGTGATGGCAAAAATCTAACTCTCTGGATAGACTCCTGAAAACTTTGGAACATTCATGAGTGCAATATTGTTAATTTTTTTTTGGTCGATGAACAGTAACCGTAAATAGTACCTGATGAACAGTAACTATGAATAGTACCCGATGAACAATATTTTTTTTTTAAATCCTTAAATCGGTAGCCCTCAATGAGGACTCTTAATGAAAGCACCAGTTGATACGACCCTTGCAGATAGTATCAGGATAGTAGCACCACTTGAAGCGTCTGCGGGCTCCTTAAGAAGAGAGGAAGAAGATTTAGAGATTTATTGGCATAAACATATCTTTCATTAATGAAAACCAGTTGGTATATATAGCCGAATAACCCTATCTTGTAAGACAAGATAAACACAAATATTTTCATAATCAAACATATAATTAATGACTTTCCTAGATAAACATAAAGACTTAAATACTTTCTTAAACAATGACATTATTTAAGGGATAGATTTACATGGCATAATCTTTTTGCCATGCGGGCTTGGACCGGATCCTCATGGATCACCTGGGTGTAACAGATAGATGTTGATTATGAGCTAGCTGCAAGATTACAGGCACAAGAGCAGGAAGAGTTGACCATTGAAGAAAAATCAAGATTGTTTGTGGAGCTCATGGATAAAAGGAAGAAGCATTTTGCAAGACTTAGAGCTGAAGAGCAGAGAAGAAAACCACTAACCAAATCTCAAAAGAGGAATCAAATATATACTTATCTGAAAAACATGGTTGGATTCACTTACAATCAGTTGAAGAACAAAAGCTTTGATAAAGTTCAAAAGGATTTTGACAAGACCATGAGTTGGATAGACTCATTTGTATCTATAGATTCTGAAGTGGTAAAAGGAAGTAAAGATAGAGCAGAAGGTAGTAAGACTAGAGCAGAAGGAAGTTCTAAGAGAGCAGGAGAAGATCTTCATCAAGAGTCTACCAAGAAGCAAAAGATGGATGATGATAAAGAGAAAGAAGAACTTAAACAATGCTTTGAGATTGTTCCAGATGATAGAGATGATGTAACTATTGATGCTACACCATTGTCTATCAAAATTCCAATTGTTGACTAAAAGATCTATCAAGAAGGGAAGAAAAGTTTGTTTTAAATTATCAGAGCAGATGGTAAGACTCAGATGTATCTTACTTTTAGTAAAATGCTTAAGAACTTTAATAGAGAAGATTTGGAAGTTCTTCGGAGAATAGTCAAAGCTAGATTTCAGAAGACAGAGCCAGTGAATTACATGGATACTTTCTTACATCTTAAGTTGAAGACCATGTTTGAACATCATGTTGAAGATAGTATATGGAAGAATCAACAAGGAACAGTAAAAGTGCTAAATTGGAAGCTTTTTTATTCTTGTGGAGTTCATTGTGTAACAGTGCAGACCATACCATATTATTTATTGGTTGAGAAGATGTATCCACTTATAAAGCACACACTACATTAGATGTTTAATAATGTGAAGCTTCAAGTTGATTATGATAGTGAAATGGAATATGAGCTTCTCAGATTGGTCAAGAAACAGCTTAAGGAAGGCTATGTACCTAAATGAAGTGTTTGGAAGCATCCTCCTAGTGAAGATAAAGATTTTAATCAAGAAACTTGAAGATTTAGAAGATGAACATCAAGTTTAGGGGAGGATTGTTGGGATTAAAAGACTTCTTAGTGCTGTTGAAGTTACTGTTGCTGGTTATGATTTCTATTACTAGTGAAGACAGAAGAAAATATTCTAAGTGATTAATACTGCTAGTCCAAAAGTTAAGACTGCTAGTGGAAGTTACTGCTGCTTAAGAAGGTTAAGGAAAATATTCTAAGTGGTTACTACTGCTGATGTAAAGTTACTACTGTTAGTATAAAGTTAATGCTGCTGAGAAAGTTAATGCTGCTGGTTATAAGTTAGTACTGTTAGATCAATTGTTAGTAGGCTTATGTGTTATGAATGAGTATTTGGTAAAGATACATATAGTTATTTGATTAGAAGACTCATGTTACAATTGGAATATATGGTAATACCATTAGACTCTTGGTGTATAAAGGAGGTCATAGGAGTTATAGTTATGTATTAGATCAACTCATAACCTTAGATGTCGATAGCTTCAAGGTTTTGTAACCCTAACACTATTAAGAGTGTTCGTATTTTATTGAGGCTGAAAGTTTGGGGTTAACTGTATGTTATTGATCTTATTCATATGTTTCATTGAAATTCTTCTTAGTATCATTGACTAGATTCCGCATAGTCTTTGATATTCACAATCAAAGTTTCTATCATAGTTGTTTTGGATTTATTCAATTCAACTTAGCCTTATACAAGCTAAGCAAGATCTATTATATTGGGATCAACAATGTGGTATTGGCTTTGACTTATTCTCAGGAAACTTATACCACCGTTAGGAAATCTGCATAAATGGGTTAGTGATAAACAACATATATGGATGAAAGTGGCTTTGTCAATTTGTCGAATATGGTTGTAACAATCATGGTTCCTCATTATTCAGTATAAATACTGTCTGTAATCAGGTAGAATTTCAAAAAATCTCCTTGACATGGTTTCATAGCTGCACTAGCCGTTCTTATTATCGGAGCATCTCAAAGCAGATAACACGGTAAGAGTGAACCGATAAGTTCCTATCTTCCCGATTAAGCTGTCAATTCGTGTTCAGCTTTCCTGTGTCCATATACCCTTGTGAGGCTTCCCATGGACATAAGATTGAAAATCGATTTAGAAAATCAGTCGGTGTGTCAATATGCAAACGGTTTTTATGACACACCAATAGTTTTATCTTTTTTAAAATTCATTCAATTCATAAGCTGGACCGAATTGATATCCCGTATCACAAGTTCTATCCGTATAGGATCTCATAAGTCACCTACCAAGATCTTGTTTGATATTGACTCAAGCAGGATTTCCATCTTCACTGGGAATACTTAGTATCACTCGGATGTTTTGGCAAAATCACAAGGATAATGTGTAGGACTCTTTATACATATTTCTTGTTTTTCACATTATGTGAATTAACAAGCATAATTTTGACAAGTGTCCTAATGAGATTTATGGATGATCTCTTTTAGCTCTAGACTCAATAGTGCACTTTGGTTTTAGTGATCAGAGGCTGGAGCAGACTGCCACCTTTTTAATACCAACTAACTCGGAGTGAGAAAGTTGATAGAAATGCGTGTAATCTCCGTGAGAAATGAAACAGAAATCTTTTGAGAGATTTTGAGTGGCTAGGGAGGGTTGTGCATTGCATCACTGGGTCCATGATGTCAGTCTTCAATGTCAGGAATCATTTTTGTAATTCTAGACAACAAATGTATGGACCCGGTTTCTGCCTAAGTGTAAAGAGGGCTTCTTTCTTTTCACCCTTTATCGTAACTTTTCTTTTTAATTCTTCAACCCTTTCAGCGCTTACCAAGATTTCATAACTAGTACCTTGTTGGGTTTATTCCAGTACTAGCTCTATCTTAGTCGGCACTTTTCCCTTAATCTCACATAACTCCTTTTTTCATACCTAAGGACTTCTACACTATCTAGTGTAATATCCCTGGGTTGATCCCTCCAGTTCTGTCTGGATCATGGGAATGGATACCTAAACTTAACCACCTTATAACTCTAAAGCAGTAATTTAAATTGTCGGTCTTTGGTACTTCCACATTTTAGCCATCACTTAACCATTTGCTCCCCCTTCATATGTGCATCGATTAATCAAAAGAGTTTAGCACAAATGTGGCCTAGCGTACACTTGAGATCATAAAAATCACATTATTAGCCATATATTTTAATCACATTTTCCCCCCTTATTAAAAATGTCAAATCTCTTAATATTTTGGATATCAATTGATTCAAATATTCATGGTTTCAGGGAAAAAATGTCTAATTATTAAAAGCCGATAATTGGAACATCTTAATGCTCCCCCTCAAATTATGAGGGAATTATATGGTGTTTGAGTATGTTAATTTGAAAAAAATTTGAATTTACTAAGAAATTCTTGAAAATTCATACTCAAACACTATATATGCCTACTTTTAAGTCTACACTACATATATACATATTCACAAGTTTATAAAATATACGAAATGACCTTATGATGACGAACACAATATGACAAAGTCATATTGTTCGTTGAAGTAGCCGGAGGTCAGTTCCGTAGTGCCTTCCACCAACAAACTTTTCGAGACTCCTCATCAACCTTCTTTCTTTCAACTGCTTGTCAATCGCCTTGATCATGATATTAGCTCTTTTCTTCTCCAATGTACTCCATCTTCTCTTTGGCAGGTACTCTATTCGGATATTCTTTGTAATGTCATCTAGTGAAGTTCGAAGCCCAGTTAATGTCCTATCACTAAACTTGTAAAGTTCGTCTGATCGCATCAACCTATTTTTCCCATTGTTGTTGACATAAATGAATCCTTAAGGGTCTTGATATGGAGTGTATTGGTCTCTTTTTTCAATGCTGAATTTGGTAGTTTTAGATTTGGTGATGTTGATCTTTTTCTGGTAACTTTCAACTCCGAGTTAAAGATCTTCGACTCGCTTCTGAATAACCAAGCTTTTGGTGAACATCCTTAATGCTATTGCGAAGTTGGAAACGTCATCGCTTAAGAGATTTATGAGCCGATTTTGAATAACCAAGAGAAGCATGTCCTCGATGTCATTGATACGAGTCGTGGAAAAATCTCCTTCCTTGAATCTGTAAGGTCATTATAGGCTATTCTCCCTAGAATCTCCTTCAGATACCCATATCTATGTTTCCTCATTACCTCGACCCGAGTTACCACCAGAATACGTTTCGTAGAGTATACATCATGTGTGGATTGCAGGCCTCGTGCATATCCATAGAAGCTCTTACGTTGTTCTCTCCAATGTGAGATTACCCATAATGCGTGTTTATCATAGGCAACTTTAACAAGAACCCATATGTTTGGAACCATGTCTTCAATGCCTGGAAGATCATATTGAGCAGCCTTTGTCTTTGTGAGACAAGTCGTGTAGGTCATAGTCAAAATACCTCCTTGTAGATACTTGAGATCGTTGTTGAAGAAGTAATCAACAGGTACTTTTTGATGATTTCTACTCATAAGTAAAGGTAGGGGTTTGGTAAGATCAAACGGGTAGTCACCGCCTTTTAGATTTTCCCAATTAAGTTTTTTTGAAAGAGCCTTGTAACATTCTTTAAAATCATATTCTAACTCATCATAATTGGAACGTGTGCCTTTGAGAAGTCTGAACGCTGGTCCTAACAGTGTTTCTTGAGTAAGATTGTTGATTTTTCACAGACCCCTGTCGTCATGATGAATTCAGGAAGTTCTTTTGGGAGTGCTCATCAATTCATTCAAAGGTCTTTGGACTGTTTTTTAGCAGGTGATGCACAAGTGTTCATTAACCTGCTTTGATTTTGTCCTGTTGGGGAGTCTTGTCAACTTTCAAATCAGGATCAGTAGGTTATTGAGGTTGTGTAGGTTTGGTGAACCAGTCACGTTTAGATGCAACCTTCTCCTTGGGTTCTACATCATCATTACCCAGGTTCTCCTCTTGATCTTGGGGCATATCCGAATTTACAACCTCAAACTCTGGTTCCTCTGATTGAACAGACTTTCCAGAAGATTTTGGTTGAGACTTGGTGCCTTTGGATGAGCCAGACTGTGATTCTTTAGCTTTAGGACCTTTTCTTGGTTCTGAATCCTTGCTAGTCGTCCTCTTCTTCAACCTTCGGTCTGATCCAGCGGAGGGGTCTTTATCTTTATCTTTTTCATTTCGGCTTCTCTTCAACGAATACACATTACCATAAGTGGAGAAGAGACTTTTGTCGAGATCGTAAGACTTGATCAATCCATCATAACATTCTATGTGTTTAGAAGCCGTCAAATATGATTGACTTTTATCCATTTTGTCAATAAGAATCTTCTTCAGCTCAAATTCTGTAAGCGTTGGAGCATCCACATATGAAGATTGTGGTTGAGAATACTCCTTGGCTAGAACAGCCTCTTTAAGTGATTCTGTAACCATTTTTTGGATCACCAGAGGAGAAAAGTTAGACACTACCTCTGGCGAATCTGTGCAGTTTATCCTTACTTGACTTTGTGATTCCTTGTGTGAGGATTTTGAAAAGGAAGTTCATGAATTCCATCTCTGGTATGACTCCCGGCTTTGCAATCTAGATGTTAATTAATCAACTAAATAAAAAAAAAAAAAAAATAAAATAAAAATTAAATATAAAAACAGTATTTGAGTTGTGGAAAGCGGATCCTTTCTTTTAGCATCAACTACTTCTGTGCCCCATTACACCTCTTATTTTTTAACCCCCCCCCCCCCCCCCCCCCCCCCCCCCCCCCCCCCCCCCCCCCCCCCCCCCCCCCCCCCCCCCCTTGTTTTTTTCCAATGTTGTGACTCTATTGTTGAATTGGAAGACTGATACAAAATTAGGAAGTGTAGATGGAGGATTTGTAGCTTCATTTGTTGGTGGTGGTGTGGGTGTTTACAATAGTGGTGGAGGAGTGAAGGATTATAATGAATGTGGGATGACGGTGGAGAATACTTGTGAAGAATCGGTGATAACTGAGACAGGTACAGTAAGGAGTGTGGGAGTTTGCTTGCTTGGTACTTCATGATGGAGTTGAACATATATTGGAGAACAATTGCGATTTATAGTGGGAATATCTAAAAAGTTTAAGAATTTAGCTGCCAAGTCAGATGAATGAGAAGAGCTAGAAACTGGAACTTCAGTCTTATGTGGAATAGTAGAAAGTGTCACATGAGCATCTTCTATGACTTGAGAGATATCCGGATTTTCATTCCCTTGTTGAACGTTAGTCATTGCAGCATCGGTACCCTCCTCTTGAACAAGCCCTTTATTAGTATCAACTAGTTCATTCAGCCTTATATCCACATCATCGTATAGCAGACTTGTAGTATAATCCATCTTCATCTTCATCACCTTCAGCTTTATCAGCAATCTTTGTTTCATCTTCATCATCAGAATTATTAGACAGGGTTTTAAAAACATCTTCCTCCTCTACTTCTTCATCATCTTCATAATCTTATTCATTTTCTTCTTGATCAGATTCAGAATCTGATTCATTTTCATCCTTTTTGTTCTCGGAATCAGATTCATTTTCATTGTCTGATTATGCCTTGTCATCATTACGGTCATTCTCTTCATCACAGTAGAAAGTGTCACATGAGCATCTTCTATGACTTGTACGATCTCTGGATTTTCATTCCCTTGTTGAACGTTAGTCATTGCAACATCGATACCCTCCTCTTAAACAAACCCTTATATCCACATCATCGTATAGCTGACTGGTAGTGTAATCCATCTCTTCATCTTTATCACCTTCTACTTTATCAGTAATCTTTGTTTCATCTTCATCATCAAAATCATTGACGGGGTTTTAACAATTTTGTCCTTCACTTCTTCTTCATCATCTTCATCTTCTTTATTTTCTTCTTCTTAGACAGTGGCATCTTAGGAGTTTCTCTAATAACAACACCTCTTGCTGGAGCCTTAGTAGAGTTATTTGCAGGCCTCTTTACTCTCTTTGACTTTCCCGTAGGTTCTTTAGTTGAAACTGGACCAATAGTGCCTTTAGGAGAGGTTGGCTTCTTAAACTTTCACGCCTTTTTAGAAGGTGTAGCTCCTGTAGCAAAACCAAGGTAAGTCTTGTAAGCTTTGGTTTCCTTCATCTCAGGACTGGTCAAAGATTCAGGAAGTATGGCACCATAGATTTGAGTTTCTTCTTTTGCAGAGACAAATCTTAAAGTGTTAATCAAATAGTCATCCTTGGAGGTGTGCATCCTAATCTTGTTCCTCCAGGAGACTGTTTTGTCTTGAGTAAGGAAGTGATGAATGATAACTTTGGTGAATTAAGGGTAGTACATCTTCTCTTTCTTTTTGTAGGCTTTGTTGTCAATCTGGTAAATGAAATCTTCCCAAAGTAGTTCAACATAGTCCACATTCTTCTGATGATACATACCCCAAAGGATTTGTGCTCTGGAGAGACGAAGCTTATCAAGACTAGTTGTCTTTCCAGATAAACTTCTGTTGATGAGAGCAGTAAAAGCTCTCTAGGGTTGATGCAACTGATTAACAACAACTTCATTGAGTGAATGGATTTCCCCAGTGTGACCAAGATCTCTTAAGAAAGACACAATTTCTTCATCAGTAAGGAGTACATCAAAGTCTTAACCCTGTACTCTAGGGCAGATCTTGAAGATATCTCTAAAGACTTCCAGATTAAGTTTTGAATCTCTTCCTTTTTTCCTTCTTGAATCTGTAGAAAGTGTCATGCTTGTAAACAAAACCCCAGAACTGATGCATGTAGACTTCTGGAACAACTACAGTGATGAGAAATGCAGTATAGCATAGAGTGAGAGTGAGAGCAAGAGCATCTAGAATGACTTGAAATGTGGGTTCTCTTTGTATCTTTCCAGGATTGAGTCTTTTGTTGCCCAATCTCCAGTCTTTTCTCTTTGGGAACAAGTTCAAGATCAAGTTTTGCTTGTTGAGCAGTGATGGAAGATATTATTCTGCTAAGATTTATCACATACAATTCATATACAAGAAAATATATATATATCACTGAAAGACAATGCAAGACTAATTTACACAAGGAATAATGTACACAGATACTTAGCAAACTATTAACACACATGAAACTAGGAGAAACACATAATCCAACATCACACTAACTATAGACAATCTATAGAAATCAGGGCAATCACTAAAGAATTCTAAGGATAAACTAGACCTAAATTAATCACTAAGTAATAAGTTAAGGTTTATTTATACTTAGATTAGGTTATGGTATTAGATTACTAAGATTATGAGATTAGTTTTCCTAGAAACAATCATGTATAGTTCGCCTATAGAATGTGTATAATTCGCCTGTATTAAACCCAGTGTATAGTTTGCCTATGAATGCATGTATAATTCGCCTGTGTAATCATTTGTGTATAATTCGCCTACGTTAACATGTATAGTTCTCATGTGTAACACATAGTGTATAGTTTGCCTATGTATTCAGGTATAGTTCGCATGTTTTAACAACAATGTATAGTTCGCCTATTTAACTATGTATAGTTCGCCGGAATTAAGATTTGTGTATAGTTCGCTTATGTAAGGATGTATAATTCACCTATGTAAAACTTACACCAATATTTTACACCTTTTTCAAGCATCACTATCCAACATATCATGACCACATAGCATCTAGGAAATATATTACACATTTAACTCACAAATTAACCACCCAAAATCTTGACTTAAGACTTGTTCGACCCATAAGAACACGAAAACCCAAGATATTCAAGATATAACATGCAAGCATGTTTAATAACACTTAAATGCATACAAACAATCATTATAGCAATTCTAAACCCAAAACCCATGAACATTTACAAGTTCTTTACCCTTTTCTATGAGTTTGACAACAAGAATCAACCTTAACATATGAATACGTTAACCCCATTAAAAACTGTTTTAGGTACAACATCTAGATTCCTATAGGAACAAAACCCCTCAATCAATTTGAGATTTCATACACTTTTTAAGGTGATGAAATTTAGATCAATTTTTAGGGTTTTTGAGTGAAATTCCAACATTAGGTCTGATTAGTGGATGTTTTAACATTAGAACAAGTGTACCTTAAGGTTTAAACGGAGGTTGAATTAGTTCTTGAAGGTCTTGACAAAAATCAACAATGGA